>JAHKKF010469586.1:0-19203 GCA_019740295.1 Labeo calbasu | reverse complement strand
AGAGGGATTTGCCACTCTTTCCACTGTTTTTATCTCTCACGGGAGTGATGCGTTTTGTAGACTCCAGGTTAAAAAGTTAAAAATGCATCTCGTGGCGTCTTCGTTCTGTGACACCTACACATGAACCTTAAAGAAAATTCAAAATAATTCTCCTAAAGTTGAATTCAACAAGAGTTTTTGTAAGCATTTTCTCTAGGGAAACACACCCTTAGGCCTCCCTTTATATGAGGTACTTCTTTATTTTGACAAGTATCCCCAGATGAAAACCTGCTGAATTCCTCCAATGGTCCAACACACTCTTACTGACTCCCATCAATTTGTACTCCCACATTTCACTTAATGAATGCACCGCATGTCTTTTTATTTCATTCACCTGCATCAAAACTGAACACACACGCATAGCTGAGTCATTGATTTCTCTCACAAGGCCAAACACAGCTGATGATACTCACAGGAGAAACGGCAACATTAATCTACTGTAATACACGGTCTCATAGTTCCACTTCACAAAGTTTACAAGCAGCAGCGGCTGGCATAGGGGTCGTAAAGTGTTTTTGTAATTTAGTGGGATGAAACTGAATTCCGACGCAAACGGGTTCAGCAAATCCCTGCTTAAACCATCATTACCTTTCAGCAATGCCTCTGGATACATTTGCTATTGCTCAAAGTTATGGTTAGGGATTTAAACAAACCCCTCAACTAAGCATTAAACTTAGATGTATATTTTTTCGAGTCCTGTTTGGACTACAGATGTCTGATCAACAGGCAAAGTTCTCAGAACTCTGGCTAAAGTTCTGGACAAACAAACATTCTTCTAGGTTAATAGAATGTTCAAATGGTAAGGTGTAAAAATTGAACTTTTTTAAAACCCAAAATGGAATGTTTTTCTAAAACATTTCAGTTTGAAGTTCATTTAAGATGGTTTAGAGACGGTTCAAAACTAACATTTCTCAAACGTTCTCCATAGTGTTGTCTTCATGTGAAACATTTAAAAATTGGATGTTTTCATAACTTTTTCACAAAACATTCTTAGGACACATTTTTGTTAGCTGGGATGACACCTCAAATCATGTGAGCTTAAAGGAGAAGTTCCAGAATAAAAACAATTCCTGATAATTTACTTACCACCATGTCATCCAAGTTGTTCATTTCTTTCTGTCTTTAGTTGAAGTTTTTCTCCATATAGTGGATTTTAGTGGTGGCCAATGGGTTGAAGGTCCAAATTCTGATCCCAGCCGAGGAATGTGTCTCATTTGGGGAAATGTTTGGTCATTTTCCAAGACAAATACAAATTTACAGTTTTATGCAAAAGTTTGGGAACCCCTTGCAGAATCTGTGAAAATGTGAGTAATTTTATCTAAATAAGAGAGATCGTACAAAATGCATGTTATTTTTTTATTTAGTACTGTCCTGAGTACGATATTTTACTTAAAAGATGTTTACACATAGTCCACAAGACCAAAAAATAGCTGAAATCATTAAAATAACCCCCTTCAAAAGTTTAAGAACCCTTGGTTCTTAATACTATGTGTGGTTAACGGGATGATCTACGACTGTTTTTTTGTTTTTTGATGGTTGTTCATGAGGTCCTTGTTTGTTCTGAACAGGTAAACTGAGCACTGTTCTTCAGAAAAAGCCTCCAGATCCTCCAGATTATGATTTTAAGATCCATCTTTTCACACTGAGGACAAGTGAGGGACTCAAATACAAAAAAGTTTCAAACATTCACTGATGCTCCAGAAGGAAACATGACGTATTACGAGCCGGGGGGTGAAAACTTTTGAACAGGATGAAGATGTCCAAATTTTTTTTGTATTTTGTTGAAGTACCATTTTTTTCCATTTAGTACGGCCCTTCGAGGATACTTGCATGTTTCCCGGGAGACAAATGAAGTATAATTTACCTTGATCTTCAAATTCAAAAAGTTTTCTAGTGCAAGACAAGCATTTCTAGTTAATAAGTATATAAAATTGCGTATTTTTTTTTTTTTAAATGACAGATCATTTCACTAGATAAGACTCTTTATTCCTCAGCTGGGATCGTGTAGAGCCCTTTGAAGCTGCACTGAAACTGCAGTTTGGACCTTCAGCCCGTTGATCCCCATTGAAGTCCACTATATAGAGAAAAATCCTGGAATGTTTTTCTCAAAAACCTTCATTTCTTTTATACTGAAGAAAGACGGACATGAACATCCTGGATGACTTGGGGGTGAGTAAATTATCAGGACATTTTCATTCTGGAAGCAAACTTATCCTTTAAGAGTTTCTGACTGGTAAAACACGCCGGATTAAAACTTGCATAAGCACCGAGGCTTAACATATCAGCCATCTAGGCTGCATCTCTACCCTTGACATAAACAGTATAACTATTTATGCTATTTAAGATTCAGTTTCAGCCTCCTGTGGACACAGTGGCATCGTAATAAAGAGGCGCTCACCTAAAGGAAGTGACCCGTGGTACGAAGGACAAACATTCATTTTCTTGCCTTCTGGCATGATGTGAGATGAGAGGAGAGAAATCCCATTGTTTGTACTCTGGGATCAACGTGACTCCCCCTTATCGGTGTTCCACCTTTCTGCCAGGATCTGAAATGGACTAATAAAAGGCCTCGATGCACAGAGAGAGAGAGAGGTAAGGATGGTAGAAAAGAGATGGGAATGAAAGGAGGGAAGGAGCTAAAACAGGGCAAAAAGTGATTACTGAACATTTAACAGGCCTGGGACTTTATATGAGTGAAAACTGCTGTTCTCCCTCAGAGAAATCATTTTGAGGGAAAGCTCCATTACGGCGTTCATCCCTCCCTATCACTGCTAAATGATCAGACACAAATCTCCTATCATTCCCTCATACCAGTCATTGCCACGTTTGACCTTCATCAGTGGAAGCACATTTTTCCTCCTTTCATACCACAGTTCATGAGGCACTTTCCACTTTTTCCACATAGATCCATCTGCTTTTTTCTTGTTGTGAGATCTGTCAGATTTGGTTTATAAAATAACGGGAACACTTTGTTTACATTAGTAAAGTGGATAATGAACAATACATTTATTGCACTGTCTTTGTTAATGTTAGTTAATAAAAAAATAGTTGTTCATTGTTCATGTTAGTTCATAGTGCAAAAACTAATGTTAACAAACACAACTTGTAATTTTAATAATGCATTAGGAAATGCTGAAATTAACTAAGATTAATAAATGTTGTAGAAGTAGCCTATTGTTCCTGCTTTGTTCATGTTAACTAATGTAATGAACCTTATTGTAAAGTGTTACCAAAATAACAAATTCACATTAAAAAAAGTGCATAAAAAGTAGCTACTTCACTTTAAAATAGTGAATGAATGAATTAATACATAAATATTTCAATAAACAAATGTAAAATATTATGATATCTCACATTTTGATATCAAAATCACTACATGATTATTTATTTAAGTAGTATAATTTAACCAAAATTATTTAAATGTTTTCTAACATTTACTGCTAGTTAACATTGTTTTTAGATATATTTAACTAAAATAAACATTATGTTTTTTTTAAATGAATAGATAATAAAATAGCCTATTTCATATTCAGTTTGACATCTTTTGGTCAACCTTCTGTTCAGGCTTCAGGGCATTTTTGTGTTTTATTTGAAGGAGCTAGACGGATTAGCTTCAAATCTAACAATAAAGTTTCTGACTGACATCACAAACTTATGTCTAATGATATAAGACATCATGTATTCTTAGATTGTTTGACATAAACAACATATTTGGTTAAAAATGGATTGCGTTTCTGTCCTCTAGGCATGTCATTATTATTCTATTGTCAGATTCAATGACAGATTTGTCATGATGATTTTTTTCCTAGAAAGTGACTGTTGCTATTATTAATAGCTCTGTGTACTCTGAGAAGGGTTTGGGGCAATGCTTGGTTGCATTCATTACATTAGGTTAACAAAATAAAGTTTATAAATCCTGTATCATGGTTTCAACAAAAATATTACACATGACCATTTTCAACATTGATAATATTATGAAATGTTTTTGAGCAGCAATTTAGCATATAATAAGAAGAATCATGTGACACTAAAGACTGGATTAATGATGCTGAAAATTCATCTTTGCATCACAAGAATAAATTACACTTTAAAATTATTTAAACAAAAAACAGTTATTTTAAATTGTAATAATATTTCACAATATTACAGTTTGAACTGTATTTTAAATACAATAAATGCAGCCTTGGTGAGCATAAAACCCTCAAAAACAATAAAAAATGTTAATGATTCCAAACCATTAACCTTTAGTTTCAAACTATATACTACGCAATCAAATAAATGCACCAGACATCTTAACTACATGCAGATTTTCCATTATAACGGACAAGGAGGCGAAACTAAGGCCAATTTGTCCCGCAGTCCTTCCTAGAGACATTGTTCCTGGGCAGCGGTTTTGTGCCACTCCACACTCAGTGTCCAACAGAAGAGGCTTCTCACGAGCCCAATGCCCTAATTAAAATGGATGAACATTGCTGCAAACGATCTGCTATCATTTGTCAAACTCTTGCCGTGCTTTGACAAGCAAAGTAGAAATAATTGCCTTTTAGTGTAATGCTACAAATTCCAGTTAGCCAAGGTGAGCTGCGCTGGCGGTTTGAGTTGGCAGACTGTGCGCTACTAAATGTTGGCCGGCGTTTCTTTTCCGATCGGCAGCTGCTCGAAAGGCAAAACCGTGCCCGCACCTCCTTTCCGTCCATCATAATCACGTTTAACGATTCTAACATTGATAACATTTAATTTCTGATCATCGTTTCTCTTAATTTATCCATCAATCTGTCGCTGTTTTTACTGCCATCGCCATTCGGTGCAACATTTTTAGGCCGGGAAAAGTTTTACTGTGCAGGCGCCAAAACAGCACCATCTGTCTCCTCTCGACCACTGTTGGTGGCACAGAAAGCAATATCCATCCATGCCACGTCAGGAGTGAGTCAGGACCACAGAGGAGAGGAAAACATACGGAGGAGAACAAGGGTCTGGGTTTTTTTTCTTTACACCTACACAGAATCTATAATCAATGTACAGCAATTGCTGTATTTAAAGATGATCAGTCAGAATGACCAACTTGTGTAAAACGCTTCTCTAGACTGTTGTAATATTTTAGCTGTAGTAAAATATTAAATTTGTTACACAAATATGAACTAATTTGCTGTTAATTTACTCATCATCAGACCTTCCAAGATGTACAGCAAGTGGCTTTTTCTTTAGTAGAACAATAAAGAGGATTTTTAGCTAAAAAACGTGGTCCTTGGTGACTCATAAAATATAAGTCAGCAGCTTCTGATACTTTGAGGGTAAAACAGCATATCTGGCAACACAAAATTAACATCCGTGGCTCTGGATGATATACTGAGTTCTTATGAAGCGTAACGATTGGTCTATGTCGGAAATTGAACATTTTTTACAACATTATCACCTGTAATCCAAAAATAGTGAGAAACTGGTAACAAAAAGGAGTGGTATGCATACTTTCTTCCTAGGTGAAAAATGTGTGCTCGCCACCAATAGCCTTGTGGTTTGTGCTTCAACATACAACTCTGCTTGTGGTGACCCAAATTCGAATCCCATCTCATGGTCCTTTGGTGATTCAGCTCTCCTGTCTGCTCTTTATTGTCCTGTATGGATAAAGGTATAAAAAAGCCCATAAATAAATCTTTTTTTTTTTTTTTTTAAAGAGAGAAAAAGAACAGTATATGAACAAAGTAGTATGTCCAATTTCACAGTATTCATAAAACAGTAGGCGTGAAGTCCCCAGAAACCTACCACTTCTGGCGAGATTCTTAAGTATGCATCCAGTTGGCCATTTTGCTATCTCATAAGGCCATGGGAGATGACAACAACATGAATGTAGTATGTCTGAAATTGCGGCTAAAATCTCATACTGTCTGCTCTATATTGTCCTGTATGAATATATAAGTATAAAAATCCCACATATAAATCTTAAATAAAAAAAAATAATAATAAAAAACCAGTATGTGAACAGTGCTATGTCCATGACAACAAGATTAATGTAGTATGTACATTTAAATAAGAACTTATTTTAAAACCATTAAAAGTCCATTCTATATGGTATGAATGTATGGAAGCCCGTTTCTGTCACTGAATTTTTTTTTAAATTCTACGTTCACACTGTCTGTTTTAGGGATTGACAACTGTATTTACTTACAGGCGTGAGTCTCTAAATGTCCCGTTCACACAGCAGTTTACAGTCCCTTTTTGAATACTGTCTGTATGAACGTGCAACGGGAGTCTAGCCAGTATTCCTTACGAGTAACCATAGCAACAGAGACCAAAACAATATCAAAGATGGCGATGTCTGTAAACTGAAAGACTTATCACTTTCTGACACCACAAGAGTTCAATCGAGCTGCGAGTTCATCCGTCAAGTCATCATTAACCCACAGCAGCTTTTAAATTTGAGTGAAGATCAGAGCATTTGAGGCGTGTGCACTGACGGGAGCGAGCGGCTCCGGTGCAGACTGGATATAAAACTTTCAGATGACACGCATCACATTTCTCCGTCACTGTTAAGTTACCGAAACCACACATGAAAGCACACAGCACACAATAGACGCGCGTTTGTGCAGCAGAGCGGCTTTCTAGTACTATATGACGTGACAGACAACTAGTTGTCCAGTCCTGTTCCGTTCACACAGCGCGTGTGTTCTGAGAATGCAGTTGTGAGTCCTGAAAATTTACGGGTTTGAGTTCGGTTATAGAATACGGTTGTCACACCCGTAAATAACCGTACTGTGTGAACGTAACCGTATTAAGGACTCAAATAGTATTGACAACGGTATTCTGCTGCTGTGTGAGCGTGGCCAAAATGTAACTGCGACTTTTTTTCCCCTCATGATTGCAAGTTTCTATCACACAATTCTGACATTTTTCTCAGAATTGTGAGATATTAATTTGCAATTCTTAGAAAAAAGGCAGTATTGTGTGATAGCAACTCACAGCTGCAAAAAAAAAAAAAACTACAGAAAGAAAGAATTGCGAGATATAAACTCACAGTTCTTTTTTTCCGGAATTGCGAGGTCCATATATCGCATTTGTGACTTTTTTTAGATTTTAGAACAAAAAATTGCAAGTTATTACTGAGAAAAAAAAAGAATTGTAAGAGAAAAGTCAGAATTGCAACTTTATTTCTTGAAACTGTAAGTTTATATCCTGCTATTCTGAGAAAAAAAGTAAAAATTGCAAGATAAAAACTCGCAACTGCAAGAAAAAAAAAGTCAGAATTGTGAGATAGAAAGTCGCAATTACCTTTTTTAAAATGTTTTATTCTGTGTCGGAAAAGGGCTTCCATAATGTGTATAATACGAATGAAATTCTGACTAAACTGCAAAAATCTTAAATAAAATAAAATAAAAAATTAATTCAGAAATTGCTAATGAACTTCCCAAATAATTACAAAGAAACAAATTACAAAGTATGCTGCTGGTCCCTTCAAAACTCCTCTTACATGGCCTTAAAGGGGAGCAAAAAGTGTCCATCAGATGTGCATTTAAGAATCTCTCCAGAAACAATAGCTCATCTGGGTACATTTCACATACTGTCTTATGAACACTATAAATTCGTACAGACACTCTTACAAATAAAGATTACAAAAGAGGAGTTTCACAGTAGAGGGTTCCCCAAAGAATCATGCAGTAAACAGTTCTTAAAATAAACATTTTTTCTTGGTGTGAAGAACATTTTAATAATCTAAAGAACTTTTTCCCATATAAAGAACCTTTTGTGCAACAGAATGTTCCATGGATGTTAAAAGTTCTTCATGGAACCATCGATACCTACACAGAACCTTTATTTTTGTAGGTAAGAACGTCTTCTTTTAACACACTGTTTTTTGTCTACTATAAAGAAAGAAGTCAGGATATTTGGACACAGGGTTTTTCCATAAGCCTACAGTTCATGCAAATCTATGCTTTTGTTCAAATCTTGCAGTTCAACTTTTAAAAACATGCATTGATGGACCTACAGCCTGTTCCATTTAGCTCAATCCAGTTGTTTTTGAACCCAAAACCTATTCTGTGAAACACGTCTGATCAGACTTGACTTTAAATCAGACAGTGGCAACTAGTTGATTAATCAAATCATTCAGACATTCCCACTATTTATGTTCGACTACAAAGAAGAACAGGCTTTTGACCCCAGCTGAAAGGAAGACTGAGGGGTGAATCCAGGGATCCTTGATACTTACTGGCGAACAGCTGTTGGGCAGCAGGCAAGTTTTTCCCCCTTTGAGCATCTGCCATTGCAAATTGATTACCCAGGGGTAGAGCAGCCTGTGCCACCCGCTCCAGACTAATCGCATCTGTTGCTTTGATTAAGAGGAGAACAAGCTCTCAGCCTGGTCCTCGACCACCGAGGGACTCAAGACTCATGTGGTTAAGAGAGAGTGAGGAAGAAAAGATGGACGGAGGAAGAGAGGGAGAAACATATCCGTGAGTGCCAGGTGGAAAAGACCGGATGGTGAAAGGTGTAAAAATAGAAAGGATGAGGAAAACATCGCTAACAAACTGTGAGTTAATATAGTTACAAACAATTCAGTCTTGAGAAATCTGTAAGTTGTAAGTTTCTGAAAGAAGTCTCTTATGCTCAAAAAGTCTTACTTCAGTGATCACCAGTTCCCGTTCATATCCACTTGAATAACATGCTGTAAAATGCTCAGAAAATGACGATCAATACCCAACCTCTGAGCTCTTAATTACGACGAGATCGAACGTCACCTGGGAAGGATCCACAAATTAGATGCAGCTGTTCCCCAAGAGCACTTAGCAATTCACCCACTTAAACCAGGGAAAATAAATAGCTGCTAACACTATCAGTCTCAGATTCGTCGCACCAAACATGTTCCTGATAAAGGCTGCACACAGATGCTATCGTTACTGTATGCTCATGTGTAAATATTGATTTTTAATTGATTTTCCAGAAACACAATGCTTTGGTGTGAAGAGCAAACAAACACGTGGTGATTAATTAGCCCATTATTGTTGTGTTTGTTTCATTAGCTAAGAAGTCTCATTTCTAAGGGGAAAAGGAAAAAGATGCACGTTTGCGCACAATTATTTTTCTAATTTGGTATGTAGGGCCCTAAAAATTTATTTATTTTTTATCCAAATTCCGTTTTATTTTTTCCAAATTCCGTTTTTTCCGTTTTAATTTCTCTGGATTCAGTTTTTTCCCATTTTAATTTTTCTCAACTCCTTTTTAATGGTTAAATTAATTTTTATTAATCAAAGAGCATGTCTAATTAATTAAAATCATGAAACTTCACATCAATTTAATGATGTTTTGTTAACAAGGTTCGGGAGGAGCGCGTCAGATACCTAGCCTAATTATCACTCGCTCGAGCTAATCAACGCTACAAATTTAAATACAGCTGAATTGCCTCTATCCATCTGATGGTTTATCAGCATCCCTCCACCAACCCATCTCCTCACTCCAAGTTCTCACTATACCTAGGGGGCTTCTCTGGGTTCGGGCCATTCCCGAACTTGGAGCCCTTCCTTGGACAGCACGCCAAATATGCATTACTATACTCCGGCTAATTATATGTAAGCGTGAACTCGTGAAGTAAAGGTTAAACAAAAATGACACGTTTAGGGCCCTATGAAATGTTTTAGTTTTTCTCACCATGTGTTTTATTGTTATCAAATTCTGTGTTTTAGCATGTCTAATTATTTGAGTGCATACTTAATTTATTCAAATTTATTCTTAAAATAACCTTATGAAAGGTTTTTTTACCCTCAGAAATTCTGTGTTGTGTATTTAAAATGTTCTGGTTATCAAATGAAGGCATAAAACATTCATTTCATTTATCTTTTAATTATTAAGCAAACTTTTTTTTGGCAAACAAAAGGGAATTTACTATTAAAATTAAAACATGGAAGAAATGTTGTGTGATTACACCCTAAAAAATAATGTTTTGTATCATTTTAGTAGTAGTAGTAATAGTAGTAATATATTTCTGGCACAGTGTCTTCAAGTTAAACCAGACTTTTATTTTGACGGGTTGCTGTGTCTACCTTTACATTTCTGTGTGTATATGATATAACGCTAGTTTTCCTAAAATGTAACGGTCAAATGCTCATGAAGTGACTCTCAGCAGATATTGTTCATGCATTTATGTCCTCATTTAGTAAGACAACAGATGCTGAAATCACCACGAGCGTCTCCATTCATTAAAACAGAGACACGCAGAGACATGCTTTCGTAGTGAGAATAAGAGTAGAAAAGAATGGGAAGATGCCTGTGGGCGTCTTTGTTCTCCCCACTTTAGCCCTGATGCCTCTGAGGCTTTTAGTAGAGCACAGTTACTGAAAGAGCTTACAAATGGCAGAGACAAGAAACGCTAGATGCCATCCTGGCAGGATTTAAACATGCCGATGTTTGTCATGATGCCACAGCCACTGAAGGAGTTCCTCAGCGCAAATTTCACTCGATATCCGGGGATGTTTAGACTCCTTTTGGGGAAAATCAACAGTACGGCATTTGGTTAAAGCCTACGGTAATATCCATTGCCATTTTATTTTATTTTCTGAGTTGTGTTGTGGTAAAAACAGCAGCAGGCCATACAGATAGTTCATCCAGTGCAACCATTTCACTCATCATCGAAATAACGCCAGACCCATAGTCAAAATATGCATTCAAACGCTGTGGATTGTTTAAAATAACATAAATCTTTCATGGGTTTTCTACTACGTATTTCAATAAAAGTCATCATTTAGGTTATATTAAGCCATACAAGTCTAAATACCTGGGGTTCACTTTAAATTGAAATCACTTGTATGGCTATTATGATTGTATTTCATTTTAGCCAGTGACTTAACTTTTTTAAGTTGAAGTTTTGTAATGTCAGAATTGATCCAATATCACTATCAAATATATCAGTAATTCTAAATGGATTATTCCTAAAAGAGAGCAGCAACAGAGAAGCATCATAATCAATCTGATGTAATTTCGTGAATGACAAAGAGTTAGTGAAACAGAAAAAAGAGAGAGGCAGAAATATTACTGGAGAGAAATGACTGCATCAGGGAAATTACATAATAGCCTATAAATATGACTTTCACTCCAGTTGCCGAAAGACCTTTTCCCAGGCATTTATCTGACACCATAAATCCCACTTTTACATCAGTAAAGTAGAAATGGATACTTCATTTTTTGGGGGAAAGTAGCTGTTCACAAAGTTTTCTGCTTGAGTTACTAAAAACTTGATTTAGGTCTATAACATACTTCTGAGCACAATCTCATCTTCATTTGAAATGTGTTGCACAGCTTCACAGAAAGGTGATTTTATGAGGTTGCTATGTAGGAAAACATCATAATATGCATTTCAAGTCGGTTAAGAACCAGGACAGAAGAGAACGTGAACATGTTTGCATATGTGCCCTGCATATTTCATCTGTCCTTGACACACAATAACAACCTCTGGTCTCAAATCTAATTTAATCTTATTATCAAGGGTGCTGTTTTTCATTCTGCAGATCCCTCTATGCAGAGACTAAAGCAAAACTAACTCAAATGCTGAATTATTTCAGAAAATATAGAGAATTCTTGAATAATTAATTTTACATCACAAGTACAATGAGAATGTCGACAGGGGCTACCTCATGTTTGTTTCCGTTCATTCTTTTCATTCAGTCGAGCCATATTCTATTAGCGGTGTGCTAATGAACTCTCTGCTCTTCCCATTACAGGAGGGAGGCGTGCCATTTATTGATCTGTCTGTGTGAGTGACAGCAGCACTGAAAAGACTTGATATGCATTGACATTTCCTTGAGGAGAGGAAAAGGACGGAAGAGAGTAGAGAGAGGCCTCAGGAAGTGTTTAGACACTTAAGTTACACTTAAAAATGTCTGAAGGCCACCGGATTACGTAACAAAACATGATCGCAGTTTTCACAAAAATAATAAGCAGCACTGTTTTCAACAGTATCAGCATATTACGATTTCTGAAGGATCATGTGACACTGAAAACCAGAGCAATGATGCTGAAAATTCAGCTTTGCATCACAGGAATAAAATACATTTTGAAATACATTCACATAGAAAGCAGTTATTTTAAATTGTATTAATTTTTCACAATATTACTGTTATAAAAATGCAACCCTGGTAAGCATAAGAGTCTTCTTTCAACAACATTTAAAAAGTGTATATTAAAGAAAGATATGACAAAGAAAACAGCACACAAAAATAAGTTTATTTGCCTTTTAAAAAATAACATTCATATTTAGTGTTGGAGAAAGTTACATGTTAAAGTAATGCATTACAATATTGCATTACTCCTTAAAAAGGTAAATAATCGCATTAGTTACTTTTTATAGAAAATGCGTTACATAACTTTTGCTCTACTTTTTAAATCTAGGCTTAGCTTGCTTGATTGTTTTTAAAATAAAAACGTTTAATATAAAATACTTTTAAAATCTATTTTTTATGTAGCATGAACACAACACAGGAGAAGATTTTGTTGCACTCTTCAGCAATAAAAAACAAGCAAAAAAGATACTGGTTAATAAAATACATAAAGGATATTTTATTATGATATATGTCATGAAGTATGACATATCCTGTTGCCAACAGGTGGCGCTATGACTATAACTGAATATTGACTTTTAGATGTGTTCAGGACTCCTATCAAACATGTGAAGTTCGGTGCAGACTGGACAATGCATGTTTAAGTTAGTGTAAAACAAGTCATTTCCTGTTGCCAGCAAGTGGCGCTATGATGGATAACGGAATACTGGCATTTAGATGTGTTCAGGCCAGGGGCCAGTTGCATAAACTTAGCCTCTACATTAAAACAGTGTCTTAAGTACTAGTATGACCAACTAGCAGTTAACCAAGGGGTAATCTTTTTTTTTTTTTTTTTTTTTTTGGGATTCAGCTTAGACTAATCTACATTTTTCTGTAAGTGAATAAAACAATATGACCAGTCTTAAAGAAAAAATTAGCTGACTAACTTTTTAAGACTAGTCTAAACCCTTTATGCAACCGGCCCCAGGACTCTTATCGAACGTGTGAAGTTTGGGGCAGCTCGGACATTTTATGGCTGAGTTATAACAACTTCTTTTTCCGTGATGAAATATTGAATTTTGTCAGGCCGCCACGGACACGCCTCAAGATCTTCGCAATTTAACATCGCAAAGGCCTTTAGATTAGACTGACCAACTATAATGTTGATGTCATTAAATCTCTAACAGTTCATTACAGCGTAAAACAAGTCACTTCCTGTCGCAAGCAGGTGGCGCTATGACTATAACTGAATATGGGTATGTAAATCTCTTCAGGACCGGACTCTTATCAAACCTGTGAAGTTCGGGGCATGTCGGACATTGTATGGCTAAATTAAAACAACTTCCTTTTTCATGGCGAAATATCGAAGTTTGGATGGACAAGCCCTTCAATGAAAACTCAAGATCTTCGCAATTTAACATCACAAAGCAAATTTTGTACATGTATGTGAAGCATAGCTTGAGGGGCACTTTCGTTGGAATTTTATAGATGGCGCTATCGAGTTTTGCCACACCCACTTTCAAACCCATATCAGATGTAAATTTTC
Source organism: Labeo calbasu (assembly GCA_019740295.1). NCBI lineage: Eukaryota > Metazoa > Chordata > Actinopteri > Cypriniformes > Cyprinidae > Labeo > Labeo calbasu. The sequence continues at coordinate 5,601 of JAHKKF010469586.1, read as the reverse complement.
ACCACTTTTGGTGTGTGTGCAAAGTTTCATGAGATTTCGAGCATGTTTAAGCCCTCAAAAATGAGAAGAAGACAAAAACGGAGCAATTCCAATAGGGTACACATCAAAATAAAACATCACTAAGCAAAATTGAAAAGAAAAAAAAGTTCCTGCACTGTTTGATGCAGCTTGGTTTGATAGTAATTTATGCAAAGAATTGTATACATTTTTTAAATCCACAAATACTTAAGGCTACTGTACAGACAGCTTTCATTTCTCACTATGCTGGATTAAAAAATTAAATGGAAAAGTCTTTGATGTGACCAAGGAATCACACATACAGCTTTCTGACGACTTAATGGTACACTTTTTACCCTAAATTGCACTTTAAGCTTTCGGCTGTCTTGTTAATTGTAATAACTTTCAGTATTGTTGGAAGTCACATCAACATGATGTTCTCCTACTCTCACTACCACTAACCAATCAGAATGAACCTGAGGCAAAATTTAACATATGCTTGTGAGAAAATGAAGTGGAGAAATGAAGCACCAAACATTCGGAGAGGAATGATAACTGGAACATTTTCTGTGTATAATGATGTTGAGAAGTGTATATGCCTTTATCATTTTGATTAGTCTATTTAAGGAAAGAGGTGTGCACATACTTTTCTAACAGATTAGACTTCAAAATTATGCCTGCAAGACTATAAAATAGGAGAAAACAGAAGTTTATAATGAAAGAGAGCCATGAACTGTATCTATAGACCAGAACATCATAGAGACTTAGAATTAAGTTAGAATTAAGGAGAGGTCCACTTCAAGAACAACAATTTACAAATAATTTACTCACCCCCTTGTCATACAAGATGTGCATGTCTTTCTGTCTTCAGTTGTAAAGAAATTATGGTTTTTGAGGAAAGCATTTCAGGATTTTTCTCCATATAATGAAGTTGACTTGTGCTCCAAATTTGAACTTCCAAAATGCTTCAAAGGGCTCTAAATGATCTGAGGAAGAAGGGTCTTATCTAGCGAAACGATCATTCATTTTTTTCAAAAAAAATTTTTTTAATACTTTTTAAGCACAAAAGCTTGTGTAGCACAGGCTCTGGGATGCGCGTTCACAATGCTACAAATTAGTGATGGGTTGTTCTTGAACGATTCTTTCATTTTGAACGAATCTTTAATGTGACTCAGAAAGAATCATCTTGGGAAGTGATTCATTCAGTCGCATATGTGCAACATCCTTCGGGTTTTTCGAGTCGTTCATCTTATGGGGCTGTCACGTGATGAATGAACGACTCGAACCCGAAAACTTGTCATATAAGAGGTGAGGTGAGCTAATCATAGACTAAAGACCCAGGTAAACAATGAATTAATCTTTTCTGTTTCTTATAGCATTATAGTTTTGTCTTGTTTGTAGTGTGAGCAACGTTTGTGTAAGCAGTACATGTGTTAGGGAAGTAACACGTAACATTTTAATTATATTTTGCTAAAATTAACGAAATGACTCAAAAAGAGATTCGTTCATTTTGCTGAACGAGAATCAAAGGTCCGAGTCTGTAAAATGATCCGAACTTCCCATCTACTACGAATCATGTCTAAGTTCATCATCTGTGTACTTCAGCTAAAAAAGGTAGAGTATGGCGAAAAACATTATTTTCTCCTACATCTTCAGAATCGTCCAACATCGCTGTACCTTTTTGTTTTTTTAAACACCGTTTGCTTTGTAAACACTGGGTCTGTAGTTCCGCCTACGTTCGGCGTGACCTTTCGACATGATTCAATAGTACGTGAACGTGCATCCCAGAATCTGTGTTAACTTATCTTAACCGATCATTCTTCCTCGGCTGGGATCGTTTAGAGCCCTTTGAAGCTGCATTTAAACTGCATTTTGGAAGTTCAAAATCAGGGCACCATATCAGTCCATTATATGAAGAAAAATCCTGAAATGCTTTCCACAAAAATCATAATTTCTTTATGACAGAAAGACATGAACATCTTGGATGACAAGGGGGTGAGTACATTATTTGTGAATTGTAAGAAACACACTAGCGACCACATAGTAACAAGCATAATATCACTCGAAATAATTTAGCAAGAGACTTGGCTATACACACTAGCATCATAGTAATGAGTTTTGCACAGGCAATCACCACTCAGACTTTCTTCAGAAAATGTACAAACCTCCATCAAAGAAATGAAAGCTGACACCCAACATACATTGAGTGCTCAGAGGGACATTTTAAGATGTAGCTCTTGTGAACAAATTAAATTAGTCAGCTTGGCTCATGCACGAGCTCGGGTTGAGTACCTCTGCCCTACAACCTTCTTGATCAGCTTTCCTTCCGACTTGGCAACAAAACAAAGGTGACAACAAGGTCGAGGCAAAAGCCCTGCATCAGAACTTTTCAAGGGTTTTTTCCGGAGCAGTCAGCTTTGCTGAAACAAAGTTATTCCTCGGCCCATGGCGTCCCTATGAAACTAGAGGGTAATCTATGGGATGCCAGGCTGTATTAGAAATGATTTAACCTGCATGTCCTCCGTTGGCCCTGGGCACCAATACAGTATCGGTTTCCACGACGGCTGCGGGGTGGAGGAGAAGGGCGGCATAAATCCGCACTCTCCATTATGGATGAAGTAGCAGACAAAGAAATAGAAGTAACGGATTTTCAGACAGGCAAACATTTAGCATTACAGCCATAAATAATGACTATAAAACAAGGCCTTGGCTCAGACTTTCAGAAGGTTCTCAACAAATCAACTTTGCAGATTATTGGTGTTGCAAGGGCACAGTTTGTCCACACACATAAACCTGTGTGACAAAAGTGGATTTCTGAGAAGAGGCTACGAGCAAGTCTGTTATGGGCTGAGGAAAAGCTGTTTAATGCCCATTTGGGGTGGAAATGTTTAGGCACCTCACAATTTAATGGTTTTCAATATCAATCCGACTGCAGACTGATGGCTGACACATCTTTGTTTCACATGTTTCAGGCTGATAAGATTTTCTGATGATTATAAAGGAAGCCTATTAAACATTATTACAATTTATAATAACTGTTTTCTAGTTCAATATTTTTTAAAATGCAATTTATTTTTGTGATGCAAAGATGAAGTCTTCAGTGTCACATGATACTTAAGAAATCATTCTAATATGCTGATTTGCTACTCAATAAATATTATTATCATCAATGTTAAAAACTGCTTAATAATATTTTTTGTGGAAACATCAGAATTCCTTGGTGAATAGAATGTCCAAAAGAACAGCATTTATTTGAAATAGAATGCTACAGAATAACAAATTAAGAAGTAATATTAAAGAAAAAAGTATATAAATTAAAAAAGTAATATATTATGAAGGGTGAAGTAAATATTAGATCAACAGTTTAACTGTGGCAAAGTCACAGTACAAAGCAGTTTATTATGGCTTATAAACAACAGCGACAGCACTATGATAAAATGTAAAAATATATATAATATTAAAATTTAACAAATTCAAATAGATTTAGAAAGGAAAGGACGTGACATGGGGCCAAGTATGGTGACCCATACTTGTAATTTGTGCTCTGCATTTAACCTATCCAGGTGCAAACACACAGTGGTGAGTAGTGAACAAACACGTGCACACACACACACACCGTGAACACACATCCAGAGCAGTGGGCAGCCATATTGCTATTGCTGTGGCGCCCAAGGAGCAGTTGGGGGTTCGGTGCCCTGCCACAACCTCAGTTGCGGTATTGAGAGTGGAGAGAGCGCTGGTTATTCACTCCCCCCACCTTCAATCTCTGCCGGACCTGGGACTCGAACCCGTAACCTTTCGGTTACAAGCCCGACTCCCTAACTATTAGGTCACAGCTGCCCACATTTAATATATTTTATTCAAATGTAATACAATTTATATTAAAAAAAAATCTTCAAAATATTTTAAAATGAATATTATAAACTGTACATTTAAAAACTTAAATACATTTAGTAATAATGCTTAATGAAAAAAAAATCTGCTAACTAATGTCCAAAGTCAGATTTGCAAGTTTATATCTAACAATTCTGAGAAACAAACTCGCAATTCTGACTTTTTATCATGCAATTCTGAGAAAAAAAGTCAGAATTGTGCGATAAAAAGTCACAATTTTAGAGTTTATATTAAGTAATTCAGATTTCATTTCTCTTATTTCATTTCTCTACTTTTTTTCTCAAAATTGTGAAATTTATGACAATTGCATGTTATAAATTCAGAATTGCAACATTAAAATTCTGAGAAATTAAATCAGAACTGCGTGATATAAAATCGCATTTCCAAGTTATACGTCAGAATTGCGAGATAAAAACTCACAATTGTGAGGTAAAAATTTGCAGTTACCTTTTTTTTTATTCAGTGGCAGAAATGCACTTCCATAATTATTCTAACTTGCAAGCTGCCAAGCAACATAGAATCTTCACGCATTTAAACATTTCCCAATGGAATCACACATGGAACTATCCATTTCTTGAACAGCAGTTTATCATATAATACTGTATTCATCATCCAGGAGCAGAATTATACCTTTTATAATATATATTGAACATTATAGGATGTATATATTCCCTGCTTTATATAGCCCTCATGTGGATCTTTATTAAAGTGAGGATACTGAACGGAGAAGAGAGGCCAGCAGAATGTCAGATGAACTCTCTTCTTTTTTTGTTTATTGATCATTTAATCAAGCGCCTGTTAAAGGTCATATAGCTGGAGGTCACATGACGCACCTGCACTGACCCGTCTACACTCTCTGCTCTGCGTGAGACAGACAGAAAGGACCTTTTCATCCCGTACAACGAATCACTGTAACGACTGCCGCTGCTTGTCCTCCAGCACTCTGCACTTCACACTTCCTGTTAATTACTTCGGTCAGTCAACACCTTTCCGGGCCACTTCCTCCTGAAGAAAACAGACTGGTGAAGAATGCAGATACTGAGAGGATTAACAAATCACTCTGTTTCTCTCATCTCCATTACTACTTTGTTTAACTTTTGTTAGCTTCAGAAAGCACATCTATAGTCTGGTGCATACTGCTCACTGTACAAAGCTGTGTTTCATTAGGGTAAGTAAACATGGATCTCATTGTAACTCAAAGGACTTAACTATCAGGTGGGTAGTTGCTGACAGGTTTAGTCAAAACCACTGTGGAGTGACAGCCAGGAATGATCAAGTGCTGGAGGAAATCATTATTGATGTCCGTGACCTCATGAGAATGTCAGGCCAACAGTGTAATAAACCTAAACAACTGGCTGAGGGAGAAGAGCAGACCAGAGGCTACTTCACAACAGACCAGCTAAACAAACTGATGAGGTTAGCCAGACTCTTTTCTGCCTGTCAATTAGTGATGGGTCGTTCTTGAACGATTCGTTCATTTTGAACGAATCTTTAATGTGACTCGGGAAGAACGAGTCGTCTCGGGGAGTGATTCGTTCAGTCCCGCATGCACAACATCCTATTTGGTTCTGTACTGGAATTAGTTCACCTGTTTCGAGTCTTCGGGTTTTTCCGAGTCGTTCGTTCATCTTATGGGGCTGTCACGTGATGAACGAACGACTTGAACCCGAAAACTTGTCAGATAAGAGGTGAGGTGAGCTAATCATAGAC
>JAHKKF010469564.1:0-10833 GCA_019740295.1 Labeo calbasu | reverse complement strand
ACACTGGGAGTCGATTCCTGACCTGGAGTCGATTCCGACACTAGGGCTAGTGAGAGTCGAGGAATCGACTCTTTTGGAGTCGACTCCCCATCTCTAGATTTTATAGAAAAACGATCTTATACAGTTATACATAAATGCTTTAATAATACATAAAGACCTCAATGTCATTACCCACCAAAGGTCTGTGCGTCGGAAAAGACGACTGGCAGTTACTTTTTGCTTTAAAAAAAAGCACTGATGCACATAATATTCCAGAACAGGTCATTGTTATTAGTGGCTGTTGCATTATTATTGGTAGTATATTGTAAATATTATTCTTATTCACTACTCATTTAAACCCTTTTAACATTTTATTAAATACTGTTATTACAAAAAATATCATTTATTATGTTTTTCACACTATTACGATTCATAAAGTATATCATGGTCAAGATCTCATCTATTATATAAAGTAACAAGTTTAATTTCACCAGAATATGTTTATTCATATAGCCTATATGACGCACACGCAAAAAGAAACACGGGAAATCGAAGGCAGCGAAGGATACATCTATGCTGCCTTCAACATTCCATCAGATGAAGGTACCTCCGGAGACAGGAAGTGAAACAGAATTAGAATTCGGACGTGCCTTGATGCCTTCCTGCCTTGGAATGCTTCCTCCAAAGGCAGCATTTTAGAGCTTTCGGACGCAGCCTATGTTTTTGTCCGAACTAGCCAAGATAGCTACACGCGACTTAAATGTGACTAATGTGAGTTTGCATATCATTTTGCGTGACCTAATAGCCATACTGAAAGCAACAACAGATAGTTTACCTCAGACCACCCTATTACAATAAAAATCCACCCAGTGTATTTTCAGATTGTCTCAGATTGAGCGATTGAGGTGTTGTGTTGTTGGATGTAATAATGAACACAGCAGTTGTCATTTACTCCCAACATCTGAGCTGCTGAAGACGCAGAGGATTAATGCTACTTTCATTTTTGAAGGAAATGCGCCCGGTGATCTACACAAATGCATCTATGTCCGCGCTAATCATTCGTGATCCAGCTTCACCTACAGCAGAAGTGAGTATAAGGGGGGGGGGGTTTTATAGGTTTTTGTCACGGACCAATTTTTTAACTTTTAACCATTTGTCTATTTTTACCAGCTCAGTGGATTCTAGGACTAGTTATAAACATAATTGGTGGAAATAATCCCAAAACATTGTGATAAGTGAATCAGCATGTAATTGAGGCCCTACTTCCTGCTATGTGACTATGTTCTGAATTTTACATTTATTGTTTTATTTTTATATGGCACATTATTTTCTTATTAACTTACGAACAGAGACATTGTGTCGAACTCTCCACGAGGTATATTATTTTACCTGCTCCTGCATCCTCTGCAGCCTCTTCCTCCTCTGCTTCACACAAGTTCACAGGCCACAATGATAAGATGATAAAGAAAAGGAAGACATAAGTGAATATCAACTCTGTGCCCAAGAGAGCACGTGAGGACAATCAAGCAAAGAATATGAGTGTGTGTATATAAATAAGTGTGTGCAAAGGATTATGTAAGTGTACACCATTTGTTAGGGTTGTATGCTAACAGCAACATGAGCTCAGCCTGTAATAATAACCCTTCCAGGAAAAGGCACTGTGATAAGTCTAAGCACCCAATCAGACTCATGCATAGCTTTGTGAAACCAAGTGAAGCTCACCAGGGCCTCATGAGGCATCTATAACTGGCCTCTGGGTACACATTATGCCAAAGATTTACTGATAATCACTAAAGCTAAAGGTTAAGAGGCCAGAATAAAATAACACGGGCAAAAAAAAAGAAGAAGAATTCTACTCACCCTCTGCTTGTTCCCTAACGTTTAGGAAAACAAATGAAAAGGAATGAAACATCAGAATAAATGGAATGGTTTAATAGCTCAATAATCAGTAATGATGGAAAAAAAAAAACATTACTCACTCATATTCCTCCTCTACATCAGACATGGTGAAACTGGAAGAGAGAAGGAGGAAGAGAAAGCAGAGGAGTCAGACAGCACAAGGAAAAATAGCAGACCCACATAGCTTAACATTTCGTAATAGCTTTAGAAAGAGGATGAGAGAGAAAAGGAAAGAGAGAGTGATAATGCCAAAGCAGCATCAGCTCTAAATTGTTCCATTGTCCCAAAGTGCTGACATCTGATTAAATGCTTCATATGAAGACTGATGGGGTGCGAACAGGTGGGAATGTGCAGACAAAGACTGGCTCAGATACAATTGCTGACACTTTCTACATTCGCTTCTTCCATTTCTCACGCACTTTAGCACGGGTTTCCGACATGTTCTTTTCTCATTTTGTCCTCTGAGAACAAGTAGCACCTAGTTCTGTTAAGTAACTGGACAAGGCAGCATGTAGACTGCTGTGTTCCCAGCCTTGCTTGTTTTCCTTAATAGGAACCTCTAGATTGGTTTGTAGGAATTGCCGTTAATGACTGTCATTTACATTCCGCCAACTGATTCCTCTCCCTCTGCCTCATCAGTCACATCAGTGTCATATCGTAACTGCTATATGAAACAATTTTATAGCTACAGTGTCAGCGCCAGAGAGAATTTATGAGGCATGTAGCTGTCACCACCCCTCTTGTGCTTTACTGTCTCTGGACAAAGGCACATGCAGTGCCCATCTAAAACCAGCGTCCTTTCAACAGGCCCTGCTGTTACATTGCTAATGAGATTCTCAGCATCTGAAGGGCATGAGTCTGGCAAATTCTGAACGAAACGATCAAATTACGAACAGAAGATGCCCCTCGCTTTGGATCGACCCAAGTAGGGATAGAGGCACCAGGATGAGAAAGTGGCAGACAAAGAGGGCGTTTGAGGGGCGTGTAAGGTCATGGGAGGTCATTGCGGCATTAACCACAGGATTCTGGTGGGTTAATTTTAGCCAAGGACGTGGGGGAGATTATGAGAGTTACGGCGAATCTTCATTGCTCTGAAAGTGAATTTTATTCATGGTCCCTTTAGTCAGTTTGGTCTAGGACATCATCAAAATCTACACAAATCAGACCACTACAGGCAATTATGCCAGGGTTATGATGACCATCATTGGTAAACACTGTTTTGCCCTTAGTTACTTAATTACATACATTTTTGAGTCCTGAATTAGCACACAAGTCTGGTCCAGGATGCTAAAACACAATAATGGATGAAACTAACATTATTGTAACTGCACACGAGAACTTCAAAATCAACAGACTTTATGCTTACTTAAAAAAAACCTCTCTTATAGTTCAATCACCTTTCTCCAGATGGAAGGAAATGACTGAAATGAAGTAACAAAAAATTTGTACCTTTTGGTGATGGTAGGATGAGCTCACAGTGGATGAAACACAGGCAGACAAAGGATGAGAGGAGAGTCCCCGTGAATTATGAGAGTTTTGTAATGCGGGACAATGGGTTGGTTTTATATGAGGACGGGGACAGATGGAGGGTGTTAGCAGCTACGGCATAGGACCATGGATGGATTAGAAATGAACCCTGGGACAGAAAGATGACCACCATGAGGGATTAGGGGAGACAGCGGGAGTGACCTCACACAACAAACACAGGGATATAAAAAGAGATAGAAAAAACAAAGGGACAGTTGGGAGCAAAAATAGCACAGGGGATTTAGACACAATTCTTCCCAGAAGACATATTTTTCTATTTGACACGATGTAAAATAAGGTAATGGCTAAGACAACTTTAAGGTAAATGGATGGGCTCCCATTTCTTATAGTTGAGGTCAAAAGTTTACATACACCTTGTAGAATCTGCAAAATAATTATTTTACCCAAATAATAGGGATCATGCAAAATGCATGTTATTTTGACCTGAATAAGATATTTCACATAAAAACAATGTTTACATATGGTCCACAAGTGAAAATAATAGTTGAATTTATAAAAAAAATGACCTTGTTCAAAAGTTTACATACACTTGATTAATACTGTGTTGTTATCTGAATGATCCACAACTGTGTTTTTTGATTAGTGATAGTTGTTCATGAGTCCCTTGTTTGTCCTGAACAGTTAAACTGCCCGCTGTTTAAAATCCTTCAGGTCCCACAAATTCTTTGGTTTTTCAGCATTTTTATGTATTTGAATGACTTCCAGCAATGACTGTATGATTTTGAGATCCATCTTTTCACACTGTGGACAACTGAGGGACTCATATGCAACTATTACAGAAGGTTCAAACACTCACTGATGCTCCAAAAGGAAAAACTATGAATTAAGAGCCGAGGGTGAAAACTTTTGAACAGAATGTGTGTATTTTTCTTGTTTTGCCTAAATATCATATTTTTTCATTTAGTACTGCCCTTCAGAAGCTACCTGCATGTTTCTCAGAAGACAAAATAAGTTTCATTTACCTAATCTTCAAATTCTAAAAGTTTTCACTCCCTGGATCTTAATGCATTGTGCAACCTTCTGAAGCATCAGTGAGTGTTTAAACATTCTGTAATAGTTACATATGAGACCCTCAGTTGTCCTCAGTGTGAAAAGATTGATCTCAAAATCATACATTCATTCTTGTAAAGGGTTCAAATACACAAAAACGCTGAAAAACCAAAGAACAGCGGGCAGTTTAACTGTTCAGGACAAACAAAGGACACATGAATAACTATCAATGAAAAAAAGGAAAAAAAGGGGATCATTCAGGTAATGACGCAGTATTAAGAATCAAGTGTGTGTAAACTTTTGAACAGGGTCATATGTGTAAATGTCTTTAATGTGAAATATCTTGTTCATGTCAGTACTAAATAAGAAATATTTTGGTAAAATAATTAACATTTCGCAGATTCTGCAACATGTATGCAAACTTTTGACCTCAACTGTAGGTATTGGACAGGAACATAAAAAAATCTTTATTCAGATAACTAGCCAAAATACTAACCTTGCAGACAGTTGATTAGAAAGTTGACTGAAGTTGCAGTAGATGTGAAAGATGCTGCTACAAGCGGCGAGGTCACAAGGCAACATGTTCAGCTCGCATCATTGTTGCTGCGTTTAAAAAAAAATTCTTGGACTTTGTTGGCAGTACAACAGACTAATAGATTACGATTCAGTTATTTTGTTGAAAAAGGAAACCAAATTATCTTTTACCAGCAGATTACAATAGTTTTGAGTTTAAGTCACCTTATTTTCTTACTGTGGACATAAATCACTATGGTTATGTAATTTTTTTTGGTCAAACAGAGTTTTATTGAAGAACTTATTTATTTATTTAGAATGAGACATTTCTCCTTAAATTAATATTTGGTTTACAGTCTAACCAGAGACTGTAGGTCACTTACAGTCAATGCCATTTAAGTGATTCTCCAGTTCTTATTAAAAGTCGTTTCTATAGTTTATATGGCTTTTCAAGCCATACTTCAAGAATACTAACCTTTATTTCAGGCTACCATTTTTTTTCCTATGCGACTTAACTAGAACATGCAGTATTTGTTCTATTCACATTGCATTTGGCTCTATCAAAGCGACAACACCACTTCTTAGTTCTTGATTAAGACAAACCCCAGATATACTCTTTGCAGTTTAAAGCACATAGTTCTTGAATAATTCTTAGCAGAAGATAGCAGGCAACATAGGACACCTCTAAAAAGAATAACATCTATCTATCTATCTATCTATCTATCTATCTATCTATCTATCTATCTATCTATCTGTCATTTACATAATTAGTTATAATAAACTATTTAAAAAGAACATATGAAGAGTTCAGATGCAAAACAAGCTAAAAGCCACCTCAGTCAAAAATGAGATAATGATACTGAATGAATGCTTCTGACACATATTATACGTCCATCAAATACTTTTACTTCAAACTCACTAAATCCCAGCCTCAGCTCAATTAGAAGTGCCAGTACTTACATAGAAAMCTATTCATAGGAGCCTGATAAAAATGCTTATTTTAAAGAAAAATGTCAGATGGATTTAGAGGCTTTTGCATCTGAACTATTTATTTATTTATTTATAATTATATACATTTATATAATTATTTGCTGATTACATCTTATTGAGCAACACGCATAACACTTTCTGTAAACAAAATGAAAAAGTTTATTATGAAATAACAGCCTTGCAGTAGTTTTTATGAAGACACTACTGGCATGGTCACTGTAAGAGTCTGGAAAAAGAAAAACAGAAAAGACTTTTTAAGACACACTGCAAATCCGCACCAGCACAAACAATGGATCAAAGAGCAGTAATTGTGTAGAGTTTAAAGGCTTTGTGAACTGAGAAACCAAAATTCCTTTGATGATAATAACTTCCTGTAAGTTTCAGAACTAAAACTTCCTCAGTAATCTAAAAACAGCTTATAATGAAGACAGTCTGCCAAAACAACAGCTTTTGGAATATTCCTGTCATATGATGTAACAGAGTGGATAAGCACCGCCTCTGCAGAAGAAGACAGACATCACTGCCCACCGATTCACATTTAGTGTTTACCAGAGAGGCGAAGATGCAAGTCTACACAGAAACCAAATGATAAAGATGGCTCTGAAAACAACAGGATGCTCTGCAGCAGTGTTGGGGGTAATGCATTACAAGTAATGCGAGTTACGTAATATTATTACTTTTTCAAGTAACTAGTAAAGTAACGCATTACTTTTAATTAACAAGAAAATATCTGAGTTACTTTTTTCAAATACGTAACGGCAGTTTCTTTTCCCCCCATTTATTGATTAAGAGCTCTCCTGTCCCCATGTTGAGCGAAATCGGGAGTAAGATGTTAGTTCTAGAATAAATGTGAACATGCATTAATTCATCTCACTCACAAAAAACAGATGCAGTATTCCTCAAAAGGAATAGAAACAGTGAAATTCAACTCAGAATATGACGCAAACCTGCAATAATTAAATATGTTAAATAATACAAATATTCTTTATGCATTTAATCCCATTTTAGTAACCAGTGTCTTTGCTGCCGACCTTCGATGATCCAATTCAACCATACTAATTACAAATTACTCAAGATAATCTAATAATTTGTTTTCCTTTTTTTTTTTTTTTTTTTTTTTATTGCTGAAGAGTTTACATTTTTGTAAACTGTGGTCTACTGTACACTCATGAATTTACTTTTCTCAAAGCCTGAGGCTTTTGGTGTGAAAAGGCTTTTGCATTTTCCAAAAATAGAACTTTTAATATTAAAAACAAACAAGCAAGCCCCGCACAGATTTAAAAAATAAACTTTCTATAAAAAGTAACTAACATGATTAGTTACTTTTTTAGGGAGTAACTCAATATTGCAATGCATTACTTTTAAAAGAAATTTTCCACAACACTGCTCTGCAGTGCCAATTTGTCGAAAATTTGTTGCATTGCCTTCCTTCTGATCCCAACATTAGAAAAGAGTGGATGACCTTTATTTTTAATGTTCCAGACAGCATCAGTAAGAATTTCATCCTTTGTTCACTTCATTTTACAGAGGATTCGTTTACGATCTGTCATGTCTATTCTGCTGAGGGGGGTTAAAAACAGGACACAAAATAGTCTATTACTTCTAAATTATGATGTTTTTTGATGTAAAAGTCTTCATAACAATAATAATAATATAAGTGGACCTTATATTTAGTACAAAATAAAAAAACAAAAGGCAGTTAATAACCCTTTTAAAAAAGACAATACAAAAAGACTTTAAATGGCCAATGCTATCCTGACAATAACTTACCTGTGTGTTTGTGTTAAATTGGGCAACACTGTTTTCTTGGTCAATAAGCAGGGGAAAGAAAATATCCAGGTGGAAAAGAGAAGGTCGAGCAATCAGCACTAGTCTGTCTTCTCCCAAATCCAGAAGAAGAGAGCGAGCAGATATCTAGTGAGGAAAACAGTAAGGCCTAGAATCCCATACTTTGTGTTAACATGTGATTGAACATAATCCATAAGCAGGCCTGTATTACTCACCACTCCAGGAAGCATGATCTCAGCAATCAGATGCTCTGCATTTCCACTTGGGGGCTCCACTAATAAACTAAACTCTGGACTGGAATCAATGAAGCACAATAAAGGCATAAATGATTAAACAATCAAATAACCAAGTACATAATCGCACTGAGCATAACAAATGGGGCAAAACTAAGTCTTTGCACACCAAATGCATTAAAAAAAAAAAAAAAAAATATTCCAGATAAACGTACCGCTTGGTTGATGAAAGAAAGGATGCAGATTCCCTGTCCACAGAGAACAAAGTGTTTAGAGGAATTCCAGTTAAAGCTATTCAGCAGGTCAGTGGGATCAGTTGCAGAAAAGGGCAATGAGCCACAGATGCATATGTTAACAATGGACCGCACACACCGACAACTCAATCATATGACACATACCCATTAACAGAAAGGCAAAGTGCCAGTGATAACGAAGAAAAGATCCAGACAGAATTAACAAAACAGGAACATAAACTGAACTGTGAAATGACTTCAGTAAAATGTGCTGAATAGTGAGTTTTAAAATCTTACTGGTAGCTGGAAGAATAATCATTAGACAATGATTACGCTTTCAGCTAATAATTATGTGTGACAGTTATTATCTATAATGTGTTTGTGTGATTTTGTGGAATTCTTCAATGGGTGAATATACCACGTAAATATAAATCCACTTTGAATGCATTCAAACTGTTGTTGTAGACAATGTTGATTATCTCATAAATTGACAAACGTCATAGTAAAGTACAGAAATCCCACGCCTAGCTGATGTCAAGTATGAACAACTATCCATTGTGTTACAATGCTGTATAACCCAACCTGTTTGAACACTGCCAGAGGGCCTTCTGTTGTAAGAAAGTTACAACTGAAAATGTGATTTTTCAGATGTCTTACAGACAAACACAAGCATTTAAAGAATGAATATATGAATAAATAAATGAATAAGAATTGGCACACTTTTCTGATTCTGGGTGAGTATTTTTCAGACCCTTTTTACAGTTTTTTCGCGATTCCGTGATCACTGAATCCAACGCAAAATCAGCAACATGTCGCATTTTTTTGTGATCCTGCATAATTTGCCATTTCACCATAAAATAATCGCAAAAATGAAGGTCTCACAAAACTAAATTATAATTATTAACTGAAATATACCGAATGTTACTGAATCTGTAATGTATTATTGTCAAGATACAGATATGCGCATAGATGTATGTTGAAACAGTGAACACAAAACTTTCGCTGGAGTCTGCCATTGGACGGTTAAGGCTAGAAGGAATACAGGTCTAGCTACTGGGCATGCGCACATCAATTTAATGTTATTGTAGTCACACTGTACAACAATAAAACTGTTTTTGTATTATAGTAAGAACTAAGTTTAGGGTTGGGGTAGGTGTAGACGTTTAAAAAAAACAAAAAAAAAAAAACAATTCAATAGGTAAAACAATTCATTAGCAATTTCCCTAAAGCATACACAGTCGGGGTAAATTGTTCTGTAGTCCTTATAAGTAACAGAAAGGCAAAGTGCCAGTGATAACGAAGAACAGATCCAGACAGAATGAACAAAACATGAACATGAATTAAACAACAATTTGCAGCATTTTGTGAAATGACTTCAGTAAAACGTGCTGAACAGTGAGTTTTAAAATCTTACTGGTAGCTGTATAAATAAAATGTGAATGACAACAGATGACAAAGGAAATTGTGGATTCCATTTAAAACATCCGCAACTTGTTCTGGACTTCTGCGGAATCAAAAACAGGCAGATAACAATGTCTGACATAATACGACCGCTGAACCTGAGTGAAATAAAGTAAGCAAAAGTGATTAGGCCTATTGTTTTTTGTGACTTGGTGGCGTCAAATCAAAGGGATTTTGTTTAGAGACCCGCACAATCATTTCATAGCTTATCACCGCATGACGCTGCGAGGATAAAAGATTAGGCTAGCTTACTCCTCATTGAAAGTATTTTTTAAAAAGTCTTTCAAAACAGGTTTATTATACAATGACTTATAGACCTATAATTAAAATTATTAACACTGCAGTCATCAATGAAAAAGCCTATTTCAAGCACTGACTTCTTAAAAAAAAGAAGAAAAAAAAAAAACGTTTAACAGGAAATACGTTATTTATTTGTATTATTATTATCATTATTATTTTTTCCACTACGTTCGGGCCAAAAGAGAAATATTAATGGAGTAAATTAAAACATTTAGCTATATACTGTCATCAGTATATAAAGTACACTTTAAAAAACAATTTGTTGAGTCAACTTAAAATAATTTGTAACCTGGCTGCCTTAAAATTTTAAGTTCAGTCAACTCAAAAAATGTTTATTTTTATATGGCACATATCTTCAGTTTCCCTCTTTTCACAGTGCACATTTTACTTTCACTTTTAAATTAGCAGCAATTCGGCGTCAATTGCTTGAATCCCATTCAAGCAACAACAAATACAACGTTAAACTCACTTAGCCTATAAATTAATCATAGAACTTTTATTAACAAAAAGAATAAAAATAGCAATGCTATATGCCTAATATAAAATAACAAATAACTTAAGCTAGGCCTACATACATTTTTAAATATACAAAACTGAAAATCGGTAAATACTGTGGAACCAAATAAATAAGAAACGTAGAACATTTATTAGCAAAATGAATAAGAAAGAAATTACACAAAGTAAAAATCAGCAAACACTGTAGAACCAAAATAAGAAACGAATGTTCAAAAAAAAATTGGTAGAGAAATGAACATTCAATTCAGGGGCAACAGCTCTGGTGGACATTCTTGCAGTCAGCATGCCAATAGACCAATTTCGAGTAGACGTCACAGTGACGTCACTTGCAGCTGCGCGCGCATAGTGGTTGCAGAAAAACACTGGTAGCGAATGGAGGTAAA
>JAHKKF010469555.1:0-12231 GCA_019740295.1 Labeo calbasu | reverse complement strand
TGATCAAATAAATGCAGGCTTGGTGAACAGAAGACACTAAAAAACATTAAAATCTTTAAAAATAAAAAAATAAAAACTATTAACTGATAGATAGATAGATAGTCCTCCTATAGTAGATTAAATAGCTTTTAATTAATTAATTTACTTACTTAATTTACTTTTTTGACCAAATGTCACATTCAGAAATTCGGTTCACAAACTAAAAAGCTTTATGGTTTGGTTGACTAAAGTAAAGCTTAACATAGACAGTATTAGAGTCTCTGGCGATTTTTAATTATTTATTTTTTGTAGCCATTGTCCTGCCTTTTTTTTTTTTTTTTTTTTGCTGTTTTATTACTGTATGCATAATTGTGTGATGTTTGCATTTGAGGTGGATTTCTGGATAGACAGATACTCTTTTTTTCAGACAAATAATATTTTGTAAGAATACCTAACATGTATTTGTTTCAATT
Organism: Labeo calbasu; assembly: GCA_019740295.1. Lineage (NCBI taxonomy): Eukaryota > Metazoa > Chordata > Actinopteri > Cypriniformes > Cyprinidae > Labeo > Labeo calbasu. The sequence continues at coordinate 11,779 of JAHKKF010469555.1, read as the reverse complement.
CCAAACAACAGGGACAACATGAAAACATGTTTGCTATATTCACAAACTATTTAATACAATAGCAAAACACAGGTACTGAAATGGTACACTAATGATAATTTACAGTTTGTCCACCTGTTTTAAGAGGAGAGACCAATATTATACATTTCCTCTCAGCCTTAATATTGCAGTTCAGTTCATTAGCTGTGCCCACATCAGAATTTAAAATCCTTTCTTCAGTAGCCAGTCCTTTAGCTCTTTATCAAACTGCCCTTTAATTCTGATGGTCCCGGTTACTTCATTGACCTGCGTTGGAGGCTCTTTGCCCGTGAGGCCCAGCAGGAATTCCTTAACATCCTTATTCAAAGCCTGGAATGAATTGATATAAAGTTAATAAAATAATTGGACTAATATATTACATATTGTGCTTCTAAGCATGTCTATTCATTACACTCACCCATATATCTCCCTCAATCTTTCTGAGCAGCGTGCTGTGCTGATTCCCATGCTTGATATCCGAATACACAGGCACATTGTGCATTCGGGAGCGACGGATCATGTAAGGCAGTGAAGGTGGTGTAGCTATATATTTAATAATAAATAAAATAGAACTCCATGAGAAAGAGGAAATGCTTAAACCTTAAACATAAACAAAACATCCATTCCTTAAAGCTAAGACACCAATAGTATGATTAGCTATATTCATTTTCGCATCCAAGGTGAAAATACCTGATGGTGGGATCCATCCTGACGGTGCAGGACCTTCATGTTTAGGTGGAGTTGGGATGCGTGAAGGAGGAACAAGTCTCTCCACAAACCTGAACTCTTCTGTGGATTCAATAAAGCTTCTTGATCCTTCCACAGGGTTGCTTTCTGTCTAAAAAGAGAACATGTTTCAGTATCAATGACTGCTGCATTTCAAGAACAAATAACCCGATACAAATCTATACTGTGACAGCTGATGCACCATTGATTTTTACACTACTTGAATGAATTATACGGTAAAACCCGATTGAAATACTAACTCCTAAGCAAGCTCCAGTGCTTAATGAACGTGTGGCTGGATTAAAAGCTCTGTAAGCAACTCTCACTGCTCGACAGACTGTCAAAGACATGCTTCTAACGGAGGCGGACATTTCTCTTTCCTCAGAAAGAGAGGAAGGACAGCAGAATATGACGTCATGTGTTTGAATGAAAAACTTTATTGACAACGGAAAAAAATGTGTAATAATAATATTTTCAAAGATGATTAAAATCTACATTTATAAAATGTTATTTTCAGTTTTACGTATCAAGAAATTGATACGCAGTATTATAATAAAAAATTGTTTTAGACGCTGTCCAGGGGACTTTTATGTGGCTGTAATAAAATGGGCATGCGCAAACTTAATACTTTTTAGAATCGCGTAAACATTTCATCAGAGTTGACGTTGATGTGTTGTGTTTGGAGTTCAGACTTATCAGTAGCTATTTAGGTAGGTGTTTTTAATATTTAAAAAATAATTATTGATTATATTGTACTGTTTGTAACGATTCTGTCGAGCTGATTACGTTTTAATTCTCTGTTTTATGAAGACTGAACATCATGCAGTTGTTTGTTCGTGGCCAGACTTTGCACTCTATTAATCTGAATGGCTTAGAGACTGTTGCCCATATCAAGGTACTTTTTTCTTTTTTCCTGATAGCCCACATTTTTATTTATAGTTAATTTAGAAAAACGTAAATACGATTTGGAACCAGTCCAAAAGTTTTTGAACAGTAAGTTTTTTTTTGTTGTTGTTGTTGTTTTTTTTTTAATAAGTCTGTTCTGCTCACCATGCCTTCATTTATTTGATCCAAAGTACAGTAAAATTTAGAAACATTTTTGTTGTTTAAAGTAATTTTTTATTTGAATATATTTTAAAATGTAATTTATTCCTGTGATTTCAAAGCTGAATTGTTAGCATCTTTACTCCAGTCACATGCTCCTTCAGAAATCATTCTAATATTCTGATTTGCTGCTCAAAAACATTTATTATGTTTAAAACAGCTGAGTAGAATTTTTTTTTTTCAGGTTTCACTGACAAATAGAAATTTCAGAAGAACAGCATTTATCTGAAATAGAAATCTGTTGTGACATTATAAATGTCTTTATCATCACTTTTGATCAATTTAAAGCATCCTTGCTAAATAAAATTATTAATTTCTAAAATTTCTCTATGCTCTATTCTCTATAATATCTCTAAATAAATACAGGATTGGTCAGCAGAAGAGACTTTAAAAAATTAAAACTCTTACTGTTCAAAAACCTTTGACTGGTAGTGTATTTATGTATTTATTATTGTTATTAACTACTTGTTTTCAGGCTCAGATTGAAGCTTTGGAGGGTCTGGCCTGTGATGATCAGATCATTTCTCTCTGCGGGGTTCCTCTGGAGAATGAGACGCTGATTTGTCAGTCTGGGATTGAGGAGTTCAACACTCTTGAAGTCTCATCGAGGCTGCTAGGAGGTAAAAATCAACTTTACTGCCTTCTACCTGTGACTATTTATCATGCCATTGATGTAGAAGATGGAAAGTCTGATGAATTCCATTATTTTAAACTACATTTGTGGTGAAACTAGTCAGAAGCAGCTATAAATATTCATATATGAGTAACAGGCTACCTATATCTTGGTTTGGATGTTTTCATAAATATAACCTGTTCCCACCCAAAGGCAAAGTCCATGGTTCCCTGGCTAGAGCAGGCAAAGTCAGAGGACAAACTCCCAAGGTAAGCTACATGTCAACAATGTTCATATCCCATAATATTTTAAATAGTGTTTGCACTTACGCCACGATTTGGTCAGTTACCCGGAAGTGTGGCCATACTGGCGATACTCAGATACTACTGAAAACATTGTTCTGCTAATTTATGTTGTTTAAACCATGAAAAAAAACATGTGGAAGCTGCTAAATCATATAGAAAAGAACTTTGTGAGAAGAAGAGGGCACAATATTTTGACAAACTGATGTTAATAGGTGGTAAAGATGCATATGAGCAGTATTAATTAAGATATTAACCTAATATTTCACCCTCTTGACCAGAAATGATAAGAACAAACATGAATGTTGTCAAAATTCTTGGCCTGGAAATCCTGGATTTGTTTGGCCAACCTCAAACGCCTTTTGTTCCTCAAACAGTTTCTTTGCACTCTTCTCCTTGATTTAAGTTTTAGCAATCTATAGTGCTCCAAATGTTTTTCCCGGTCCGACCGATTAGTACAGCCCAAAACATGACAATGACCATTTTCAGCAGTAATAATCAGCAAAACATGCAAGGTTTGTTCGGTTCAGTGCCACTCTATAGTATCATTTTGAGCATGTACTGGTTTATTGATGTTGTGCACTGATATTGATGATTTCAGGTGGACAAGCAGGAGAAGAAAAAGAAAAAGACCGGTAGGGCAAAGAGGAGAATTCAGTACAACCGGCGCTTTGTCAACGCTGTCCCAACATTTGGCAAAAAGAAAGGACCAAATGCCAACTCATAATTTGTTCTTTAAAATGACTGTCAATGTTCACTTAATTTCTGAACAATTCACTTTGGCTGACTAGTAGGACATTACTAATGGGAAACAAAATGTGTAATAAAAGTCAGCTGATTCACAAAAAGTAATTTTTGGCACTTTATATGCTACATTTGTAAATTGATTTGTAAAGTATTTAATATATAATAAAACTGAATCACTTTGATGAAAGACAGAGCTTTTGTAAATTGCAAATAAAAACATTTAATTAAACATTGAATCATGTGTGATTACATTCTCACAGTTATTTGAATTTATTAACACTGCCAGTGTGGCACAATAAGTTCATGTGGATATAGAAAGACCAAATGCAAAGCTATGGTATTCTTGTCTTCTTTCCCACTGGATCAAAGATCACAACGAGGCCCCAGGCAGCCAAACCTGTGAAAAGAACAAATCAAAGTCAGTTCTGATTTCATTTATCATAACAGAGAGTGCGTGAATGAGCTCACCTGCAGCGAACATTAACTGAGCCACTGTTCCCATAGATGCAGGTCCACCCAGACGCATGACTCTCTGCGCTTGCATGCCCACATATCCTCCTGAAGCCAGCAGCCCACCGCCCGAGAGGAAACGACAGCTCCAGCAGTCGCCAAATAGCGTTTTTTCAGTCGCCTGCGACGTGACCGGACTCGACTTCTCCGGTAACGGCGATGGATTTGACATGTTCAGGATAAAGTGTGTAGTTTTCAAGCGGATAAAAGTGCCAAAGCTTTGCTTTCTGTTGTTTTAAACAAGTGACACTGTCTAATTTCCAAATAATTTGGGAACATTATTAATGTCCATACAGAAAACCGTCCACCAACTCCATGAGAGGTATCGGGTATGTCACAATGACCTTAAACACCGGAAGCATTACTGCTGTGTTTGCATTCGTTCAACTCATCGCTGTGCACATGTTGCGCAGACGCTATTACTAAACGTCAACACATAATTTAGCTTTTTGATTTATGTATGCTTTATTAAAAATTGCTACATATTAGTTAAATACAAAAAACACGTTTAACGTTTTATTTGCCATACAATCTCCATAAACATTTATACAAATGTATAAACAAAGTGCTCCATTTTGGACCAGCAATTCAAACCATTTTAAGATTAATTTTCCAGCAAGGAAAACAAAAGCAAAGCAAACCTGACAGAACGTGCCATTCTTGGCAATGTCCATGAGGTTCTCTTCTAATATTCTCTTTATCTTTAGCATATATGACATGGAGCATTTGCAGATAATTTATTTTTAACGTCCCTGGCTTCATGTTGATCCTCTCAGGCACGTGCAGATTGCTAGTAGCATGTGAAAGTCTGATATTTGTCCAAATGCATCATTTCTGGCCTCCATATCCACGTGCAATGTTATCATTTGTCTCTGCAGCTTCCTTTAAAACTTGAAGCATGATGGCATTTCTCTTTCTGGTTTCCTCCATTCGCACAGGATTGGCCTCTGGCAGATTCTGGAAAAACAGATGCAGATATGGATTAGAACACAAGTCTAATCAGCTGTTTACATAATATCTGCTGCAATGTAAAAACAGCATATTATTTTTATAACATTCCTCAAAGATGTGTGAGCAATGAGGATAAAAATAGCATGCGTTACTGTAGTGATCCATGTCAACTGCATTCAGTGCAACAGAACAATAACAACTAAAGTAACAGGAGGCGTATGAGTGACCGAAGGGAGTAAATATCATAATTAGTGTGTAATAAAACACGATCCCATTTCAAGTAATTGGTTAACCCCCACAGTTAATAAGAGATCGTGTAAAACCCCGCACGACCACATTCATTATAAAACTGATTGTTGACAAACAGTGACACGAGTCGTTAGTACTTTCCAATAGTCGTGAATGCAACACCCCGCGTTTATGTACGTTAATTATAACAGGTTTATGTTTTTCAATTATAAAACTGCAATTTCCAGTACCTTTAATATTTCCATTTTCCTTTCCTCTCCAGGTGAAATTACGGCCCACATCCCGTAACCCATACCGACAAGCCCGAACACCCCGAAAGAGGCCAGGATGGTCCTCATGCTGCTCATGGTGTGCACGTACCGCGTACAACGCAATAATTATACGCGTGGTATAAATGATCAAAATCCCGCTAGAAAAGCAAGGTCAGTATAACAACACACCGCACACTGTCAGTTGACACGATGCAGTGCATTGTGGGAGTCATTTATTATACAACTTTTAAACCGGTTGCTGGCAAATACGGTATGTCAGTAGGGATTGTGGAAACGGAGAGGTGACACGTTCTTAAGTTCTTTTAACTGTTTAACAATATACACTTAATAAACATAAAAAAATTAATAGACAACAAATAAATAATATCATATAATAAATATAAAAACATTCCCAGAATGGGTAATAGCGTTGCTGTCTTTTTCTTAATGAAGTTACAAGTAGGGGATTTATTATTATGGGATGATGTGCAGTAATTGATAGTATATTTGCCATAAATTAAATAATATTTATTTATTTATTCAATAAAGTCAATACAACAATTTGTGTTAAAAAAAAAAAAAGAAAAGAAAAGAAAAGAAAAAAGAAAGAAAGAATAAAAATGATAATGGTTTGTGATTGACCCAAATACTGTTCCAGGGTTTAACATAAGTTGTTACATTTTTTGTAATGGGGAAAAAATCATCAACAACAGGATTGCTCACAAAATATTAGACAAGGCATAATATAGCCTAACATTTCTGGTTAAAAGCATAATAATAAAATATATTTTTTTCTGAATGATCAAACAACTAAATATCAATTATGTGAAAATAAGTGGTTAAATAAGTGGTTGTATGACATTAAAAAAAAATAAATGACCCAAAAATGAAAATTTGCTGAAAATGTACTCACCCTCAGGCCATCCATCATGTAGATGAATTTGTTTCTTAATGGGAGCTGATTTGGAGAAATTTAGCAAATTCACCAATGGGTCCTGTGTAGTGAATGTGTGCCGTCAGAATGAGAGTTCAAACAGTTGATAAAAATAGATAATGAAGATGGATAATGGACTGGTATTTTGGCCAGAAGCTGTGTTTTTAAATTAAAATATTTTTGTGGATAACTTGTGGATCATTGTGATGTTTTTATCAGCTGTTGGACTAAATCACCCAATCACTGCAGTGATTTCTTCAAATCTGTTACGATGAGAAAACAAATTCATCTACATCATGGATGGCCTCCAAACTTTTAGCAAATTTTCATTATTGGATGAACAAATTTTTTAACTGTTCTATATGGGTAATTCTACAGAATTGGTCCCACAACCAAAAAACAAATTTAAAAAGCATTTAAGTATTCAAATCTTAGATTTTTACTGAGATTGTTCTGTTATCTATTGTAACCCGCAATAATATTCAAAATATCAGTAAGCCTAAAATAAATAAAATCATCATTTAGTGGGTATTTGCAATTGGGAGATGGCTGTCCTAAACTCTAATCTCTACAAATTTTATTCCATTGTTGTTTTCAAAAATATCTTTTTGAGTTTTTAAAAAAGTGAAGTACAAAAAAAAACATTTATTTTATATTTTCTTTGTAAACTATGAAACTAAAAAAAATGTGTCTCACATTTTTCATGTCACTACCAAATCAGTATATGTTTTAGTCCATTGGCTGATACTTATTTTAACTACATTTATGATCGGGAAATATTCCTCCATCACTCTCTCATAGCTACATGGTGAGCAGATAGGCCCCATAATTTTGAGGTAAATGTGTTAAAAAGTATGAAAAATCTGTGTGTAACTTTAAAGAATGTCACTACCAAACTTGTTTTTTTTTCCATAACATTTAGTTTTCATATGTGTACAGCTGTTCAGAAACTATACTAGCTAACCATGTGCTGATTAGCATCTTTGAGCTAGGTTTAAAAGTATCTAAAATTGTCACTACTGAAACAGTCACGAGTGAATCATTTGATGAAGTTTCGGTAGTGACATCTTTGGGTTTTTTTTGGGTGTTATCCCATAAAATTGTCACTGCTGTAACAGTCGCGAATGAAACATGTCATCATTATTTCGGTAGTGACAAAAGGAAATGCATAATCCTTTATTTGGGGGAAATGCACATTTTTTGTATTTTAGTATGTTTTAGTATGTTTTAGTATGTTTTAGTATGCAAGTTAAAATTCTGTAATGTGATGTGGTCGCTACCAAAACATTACTGTCACTACCGAAATGTGCAGTCACTACCGAAACATGGGATGTTTTGTCAAACAAGTATACTGAATTATCAACTAAGATGTTATGATAGTATTTGGTTCAATCTATATTCCAATTAATGAATCCTTAACTTTTAAATCAGTATGATCAACTTTCTGAATTTTACAAAGAAAAATTGGATTCAAAATACAACAAATCTTATAAATCACACTTGAAATATTGTTAAAAATGTAATCGTTATTGGTTTACCTTTGAAAACTGTTTAGTATAATAGAAAAAAAATATATATATTTACAAGGAAGATGTAAAAAAATCTTAACAGGTCAATAAAACCTTTCTAATTAAATTATTATTACTGTGTTTCGGTAGTGACAAATTTGGGGAGAGAACAAATATTCCAAAACTTTCTGAAAATACAATATGAGAATTAACTGCACAATAACTAGAAATGTGTACCTTGGATATTATATAATTTGCATACATACAAAATTTGTGGAAGAAGACACCATTTTTTCAAAACATTTCCATCTCTGACTTCAGACCAATTCTGTAGAATGACTAATATAGTCAAGAAGGTCAAGACCTCTGACACAGGTCAGGCAAAAATCTACATTTTATCCAGAGTGGATTCAGACATTTAGCTAGCTACTTTTCATACTAGGCTAACAGTATGTTAGATAATAGTTATCTAATGGCTCTCACAAAAAATGCATCTAATAATTTAAAAAAGGGTCACTGACACCAAAGTGTACACTATTTGTGGAATGTGTTATGATAAGGTAAAATTGGTCAGGTATTAATCACTGACTGTATAACAGATCATTACTTCAACACCAGTTATGAAATACTGCTTTTTCAAACATTAGTCATCTTCAAGGGTCAAATTAATGCATTCTAAAGCTGCACACTGACTACATAAGACAGTAAATAACACAACAGAACATTTGAAGTTAATTATACTGTCCACCAGATGGCTCTAACATACTATCTGGACTAAATGTAGCTGTTCTAGTGTGTGTATGTGTGTGTGTGTGTGTGTGTGTGTGTGTGTGTGTGTTTGTGACTCAGTGAAGGATATGTGGGTGTGCAGAAAGCACATAAGTGCTGATAATGTGTGTCCATCAGAGTCAAGGTGCAAAATAGATAGCTGGAACGGAAGGTATACATTAGTGTCCCTTTAAGCGACATTTTCTCGGCCTGAGCACATGTAGAGCTTTGTTCATCCCTTACAAAACATTACCATGGCAACCCTAGTTTCTGCACAAACACCACAGTTCCTACAGCTAGACTTACTACAATGCAACTAAAATAACTTGCTATTATCCGTGACTGCCAGAAAGTAGACAAAATCACACAATGATTCTAAAAGCCTCTTATACCGAAGAAGATGCTATACCAATTTATTACGTTTTGCAGTAATAATAACTGTATTTTAGTGAAAATCAAGGCAGATGAAGGATGCACAAACTGAAATGGATTACATCCGGTACAAGAGAGCAGTCTAAAGGGATCCTCTCAGAAGCTTTTCTGAATAATAAAATAATAAATAACAAAAGGGCTTTCTCTCTTTTTTTTTATAAAACCATGCTTGACTAACAAACTATGGCTCTGTCTTTAGCCTTTACAACAGCATTTATAACAGAAGTGGTGTTGCAGCTGTAAATGGATGACGACATGTAAGTGCGTTCTCTTTGGAACGCAAAATATTTTAGCTAAAAGCATATTTTAGTCAGAATACTGCTCTTTTGTTAGAAATATTATTTTTATTTTTCTAGATAAATTTCCTGATTTATCCTCTCGTCACAGACGCATTCATAAGTTTCAGGCAGATGTTGTGAGCACGCTTCAGATTCCTTCACCGTCCCTGTTCTGATTTCCAGACGTGCTGAAGGTTTAAACTTGTGATGTTCTGAAGCAGAAAGCGAGGTAATTTCTTCTGGCTGCGTTATTGCTTGAATATTTAATCGTTTCCTGCCTCTCGCACCCCCCACACCCCCTCCAAATCACTCAGTCTATAATGACACCTCTCACGCCAACCCCCTGGCTGCCTTTCCTCTCTGATTGCTACAGTAACGCTTGCAGATGCCTGCTCCTGTTGCCATGACACCCGTTTTTTCCCGAAGGTGCACCGCTGATCATTGAAGGAAATATTCATGTGCGTGTCTGTGTGTATGTAGACTGTGTAGTTTACCTTCAATTTTCAGCGGTATGCGTGATTGTTGGTTTGCATTTTAACCAGTTCAAGTGCGCCCTGGTCTGTTCTATTCTATAGTTTGTTATTTATACCGTGCTTTCATAATGTTCTCAAGAGCGTTTAACACCCCTCAACACCTGTGTGGTCCTGTGTGATATTTCACAGCAGTGCGTCCAGTATGAATGCTAATCATGGCTCTGATGGCGTTGGGAGCCAGAGCCCACTGACTGTTCTCAGCGGAATTTCAAACACTAATTCACACTTACAATTTGCGTATGTGTTGTTGTACATAAATCATTTGTGGAAAGGGGAAAAGTGGTTATGTGTGTTTGGACACCAGAATCTATATGCTTCCCAAATGCAAAGCATGTCAGTTGTAATCGCAACATTAGTAAAACAAGTGCGTAAACTTATGTTTTATGCAAAACTGACCTTTCCATCTTGAGCTTTTACAGAAACGGGAACATTGAGTGCTGTTCATAGACTATTTATTCTGAGTAGCCTGTATAACAAAACATGAATTAATGCTGATGAATAGAAAAGTGTTGCGGGTAAGCAAAGCAGGACATTTTTAAAGAAATTTGAGTTTCAGTATGCTTCGGTAATAAACAGCAAAAGGCCCATGGGATACTCGATTCTGATTGGTCAATCATAGCTCTTCTGTCAAAAACGTTTGCATAGTCACCACTAAACTATCTTTTTTATTCACGTAAGAGTGGGCGTGGCTATTTCTACATTATATAGGCTTGGCTTCTGGTCTCATTGGCGTCCAGCTATTTTTACACGTACAAAACGGCTACCTTTGCTGCTTGATAATGCAAAGTGTCTTACAATATTATTTTAATTATGAACAGACTGGTTTGTAGTGCAAACAGTTTTACAATTCTTCTCGTTATTTCCTTATAGCGGCTAATGAGCCGGAAGTCTCACCCATAATCTTACTTCTGCGTTGAAGAAAAAGTTGGATATATTTGAACGTTGCAAGGAAAGTGTTGGTTTCATATCACTCCACACTTTTTGTTTGTTTGTTTTACAAAATAATTCATTTTTATGTTCTTATTAATGTATTTATTAATCCAATATTTTTATGTAGACCTTGATTTATAATTAAATTTTTACAAAAAAAAAATGCTCCTTGGTGTACTTTAAAGGGGTCATTGGATGCTAACTTTACTTTTACATGTTGTTTGAACGTTAATGTGTGTTGGCAGTGCATGTACAAATCTACCATATAATGATAAAAATCCATGCAGTGGTTTTTAATTAATCTGTAAAAATAATATCCCCTTTTTTAAATCGAGCCATTCTCAGATGCCTGTCGTTGTGGCATCACACCGAAAGAGGCCGCTCCCACAATAGTTGATTGACATGACCGTCTTACCTCAGATCAGTTGTAACAGTCCAACCTCCATGTTTTGATGCTGGAGCAGGGATGCTTAAACTTACGGTATACTCGTTTCTAAATGGTCAATCACAGGTCTGCCATTAAATAATTTTTTCATAATGACCATTAAATAAATGTTGCCCAAGGCAAATGGTAGATTCACGTCTCTCGTAACATAACAATTTAAAAGAAATTTTAATTAATTAATGAAAAACTATTTTAATATATTTATTCATTTAATGTACCTTTTGTATTTATTAATACAATTAGGTTTTTAAGTGTTACATGTAATTTCCTACGATGCCATTTATTTTTGTTTAAAAAAAGAAGTCTCTCTCTCTTGCTCTCTCTCTCTCACCGTCTTCCTCTATATATATACAGGTGCATCTCAGTAAATTAGAATGTCATGAAAAAGTTCATTTATTTCAGTAATTCAACTCAAATTGTGAAACTCGTGTATTAAATAAATTCAATGCACACAGACTGAAGTAGTTTAAGTCTTTGGTT
>JAHKKF010469549.1:0-13428 GCA_019740295.1 Labeo calbasu | reverse complement strand
CTTTCCAGCAGTGACTGTATGGTTTTGAGATCCATCTTTCCACTTTTTGGACAACTGAGGGGCTCGAACACAGTTATTAAAAAAGTTCAAACATTCACTGATGCTCCTGAAGGGAATACGATACATTAAGACCTGAGGGGTGAAAACTTTTGAACAGGATGAAGATGTCCAAATTTTTCTTATTTTGTTGAAAACAAAAATTTTTTTTCATTTAGTACTGCCCTTCGGAAGCAACAGAAGATACTTGCACGTTTCCCGGAAGACAAATCAAGTACAATTTACCTTGAGCTACAAATTCAAAAAACTGAAGAATCTGCAGGACCTGGAAAATTTTTCTAAAGAACAGTGCTCAGTTTAACTGTTCAGAACAAAGAAGGGATCACCCAGGTAACCACAGACAGTATTAAGAACCAGGGGTTCCCAAACTTTTGAAGGGGGTTATTTTAATAATTTCAACAATTTTTTGGTCTATATTTAAACACCTTTTATGTAAAATATCTTACTTAGGACAGTACTAAATAAAAAAAATAATAAATGCATTTTGTATGATCTCTCTTATTTTGTTAAAAATATTCACATTTTCACACATTCTGCAAGGGGTTCCCAAACTTTCGCATTAAAATGTATATATTAATACTTGTTTCATTCTTTTATTTAGTTCTACTTAAGTAGTAGTATTTTGTGGCAAGACATCTCTTGCTATATATAATTTGAAGAACATCAGGCAAATATTTTTCCTGCGGGTTGTTGCTTGAAAGCTGAACCACTGACCTGACAAAAAGCATCTGGCTCAGATGCCTCTTAACCACCATTTTGGTACATATGTATGTGTGGGTTTATATATGATTATACAAGTGAAATAAAAACTTACATTATGTCTGTATAGAAAATATTCCACTGATATATACAGTATATATTTCTCAAGTTTAAATGTCAAGGCTTTTCTTAGCCCGTTTTGTTTTTCAGTAAAATATATAAACATCAAAGACAAATACACTTGAGAAGCAAATATCTGTAAAATATGAAGACTTGTTTTCTTGAATCACTGCAAGTTTAATTATCTTACCCTATAGTGGCATAGCCCTCACTCATCTGATTTAGGCTTTATACAAGAAAGAAAAAATACCAATGGAGTGAGAAAAAATAAATTTAAATCATGAAAACATGACTTATTCCTTGTCTTCATATCTTAAGCAATTTTGTATCTCAAGCAAAGCTTGTTTTTAATGATATTTCTACTGAAAAACAAACAAAAAATACTAAGTTTGAGTTTGGACTGTTTTGAGTTACAGAACTAGTTCAGGACACACCTTTTCTGGATCTCAACTTTAAGTATTGCATAAGACTGATTCCAGTTGACGTTACGGGCTTCAAATCCCCCCAAAACAACCTCACTCTGCTGGACAAACACACCATCTGACATTTAGGCCTGGAGCAAGCAGGAGGCTGAGCTTGAAATTATTCATTTTGAGTTTTCCGTCAGAGCCAAAAACTAAGGAACATAATGTGCTACTTTTGTTGCGTGCGTGAGCATGACCCTGCATTTTTTTCATTTTCTTTTGTCTTTCCTTTTTTAATCTTGCTTGGCAAATTTAGATCATTAAAAAGAATTGCACCTAATCTTGTTTCATCAGTTTATTGTCTTTGATCAGTACATTATCACTGTGTATTGTGCTGCCATCGGAAAGACATCTAAATGTTGTTTTCAGTTCTAGTCAAAAAGTTCCCTTGGCTGACAAGCCATATCCAGCAGATTTGGGAAAAACATGATCATGTCTGCTTGATTGGCTGATTATTAGGCAGAGTTCAAGAAACAGCTCCCTGCTGAGGGAATGTCTCTCTGTGCGTCATACTAACAGTTTTTCCTCATAAATTGCAAGACATCTTGACACCTTCATTTGCATCCAATAGCTTCTAAAAAGGCATAAAAATAGAAATAAACTGTAAACATATTCAAAATAAAAGATAAAATATATAAAGACTTTCAAATGATGTTCATTCGCATATCTGTAGCCTAATAAATGCGGTATTATTTTATGTGCGGACACAATGAAATCACACAACCAGCCAAATACTACTTCTAAATTCCCCGTTTTACTCATTTCTAACTGGATGCCACATATAAAAACTAGGAAAACGTCCTAGTTTCAAACACACAAATGGCATATATACAAAGCAAATGCTGTAGGCTACAAGCAGAATAACTAAAAATGGCAGAAGGTTGGATCTATGTTAGAAATTAAATTAATACTGTGACTAATCTCCATTGTTCTTGCCAAAAAAGGGACAATTTCGTATCATCAAAGCATACTGAAACACATTCTCCTAAAATTCTGGCAGGCATAAGCAGCCATATGTTTTTATTAACATGTGTACACTTTCAAAAAGCCATTTATTTTGCTGTACTGACATATGCTAAGTAATAGCAGTAAATCATCATTTTTCTCTTTTTTCTAAGCCGAAGCTAAATAATTTATATTTCAAATGAGCTGTGTGAGACCCCAGACTGGATGATTCATGCAATCCGGGACTAAGCATGATCTTTTCAGTTCCCAAACAGCCTGACCAAAGACTCTAGACCCATGATTACCCCATAATCCACGGAAGATGTGAAGAGTTCAGATTTTTTCATTTCCTGTAGATAGCACTCACTGTACCCTCAGTGTAACTTATAAAACATTTATAAGTTTTGATGCGTTTATTTATTTCCACCCTCCAAGGCCTTAATGGACTTTGTAATAGCAATGGTTGGGCTAATGCCCATTAGTACCAGGGCTTAATGTTTGCTCACAGAAGCATGTGGGCCGCATTTAAAGTCTGGCAGGATGTGAGCATTGGCTTGACTTTGCTTGGCTAACGGCAGGTACCCACATTTGAGGCTAATGAATCTCTCTCCCTGCGTTTTAGCATGTCTGTTCTCCTTAGAGGGCAATGAGGCTTAAAGCTACAGAACATAGCATCTGGGTAATATGCTTTTTAGTGTAAGGCTGTTTGCGCATTCATTTGCGAAATGATTATGAGCAATTTTTTACATTAGCAGAACATGCTAATGCATCTGTTTTTCTGGTTGCTTCTACGATATGGACATCTATAAGAATCCAACCATATTGTGCATATTTTCAGCCATACCAGCACTTTTAGATATACAAGTACAAACAGCATTTATCAAATGATTCCTTTGATAACACAGTGGCGCAGTGAGCTGTTGTCACTTGGAAAAATGTACATAGTGTAAAAACACAACTTGAGTGATCCAACAAAGTAGAGTTAACTGAGGTGTTAAGGTATGAATGTTTTAAAGTATGTTTTTTTTTTCAATGTAAAAAGTAAAAATAAAAACGAGAAAATAACAGGAAATAATTATTAAGTCTGAATATATAAATGTAAATCTATCTATCAATAGTATCTATGTAAGCCCATTTCCACCACTGAATAAAAGAAAGATTTAAAAGGTTAAAAGAAGATTTTTTATCTCACAATTCTAACTTTTTCTCTCAAGACTGCATGATACTATGGAAGCCTGTGTTTCTGCCACTGAATAAAAAAAAAAAAAAAAGGCAATTTCAAATTTTTATCGCACAATTCTGACTTTTTTTCTCCAAATTGCGTGAAACAAGATAAAAAACTCGCAATTTTGACTTTTTTCCTTGCAATTGCGAGTTTGTATCTTGCAGTTCTGACTTTTTTTCTCGCAATTGTGAGTTCTGAGGGGAAAAAGACTGATATGTTTTCAGAATTGTGAGTTTATATCTCTCAATTCTGACTTAATAACTCGCAATTGCAATTTCTGAGAAAAAAGTCAGAATTGCGACATAAATGCAATTTTGAGAAAAAAGTCACAGTTGCGACATATAAAATCGCAATTCTAAGAAAAAAGTCAGAATTGTGAATTCTGAGAAAAAAAGTCTGATGTAAACTCAGAATTGCAAGAAATGAGAATGAGAAATTATGAGTTTATAACTCGCAAATGTGAGTTTTTTTTCTCAGAATTTAAAGTTTTTTTCTTAAAGTTTTATAACAGCAGTTGCGAGTCATTAAGTCAGAATTGTGAGATATAAACCCGAAATTCTGAGAAAAAAATCTGAATTTTGAGTTTTTGTTTTTATTTTTATTTCTTGCAATTCTGAGTTTATATCCTGCTGTTTTTAATATATAACTCACAATTCTGAGTTTAACTTATGCAATTCTGAGGAAAAAAAAACTCAGTATTGTGAGATAAAAACTCATAATTATCTTTTTTTTAGTGGCAGAATCAGGCTTCCATTAGCATCTGTATATATACATCTTCATTTATATATACAAATATATCATCCACAGAGTACAAGTAAAAAAATAAAATGAATGCAGCATTATATCATAGTATGAAACCAAAAACATTCTATGATGAATGAAAATTCTTTTGAAGGTCTGGAGGAACCTCTTGCTATTATTAATGTATTGTGATGACATTGACAAAAATAATCAAATTCTTCAGATCCGTAACCTAATATGATCAGCATTCCTAGTCCTTTGATTCGTGTTGTGAATATTCAAGCACGTGTATGTTAATGATTCTTATTTGCATTAATGAGAATATTTTAAAAGGTCCATGTGTCATATAGCACTTAGGGGAGTTTAATTTTAGAAAACCTCCGACGGATCTGCGTCAGGTATTTTTATTACTCCACAAAAAACCTCAAATTTGACCATTAACGTGGCGGTAAACAGCACTCAGGGACAGCTTATTAAAGAGTGGAGACCTGATGAGTATAATTAGCTCATCTGTTTCCCTCGACAGATGCGCTGGGGACGTTAATGTGTTACTAAAATCTCTCTTGGATGCACGTTCGTCACTCATTACGCCGATATTGTCAAAAACAAAAGCAGGCTGCATTTAAACGTACATTAAAAAGGACTGCGTCAATCATCCTATAACAGGAGCATTCTAAGAGCAAATGTCAAATTAACACTATATTTTATTCATTAAAAACAAAACATTACATTAAAAATAACCACGAGGAGAAAAAAAGGAAATGAGGGACACGCTACAACTAGGATGCCCTGAGTCTAGATTTACAACTACTTACATCAAATTTCACAACTATTCAGTAATGAGCATGAAAAAGAAAATTATGGCGAGTAATCAAAATTTCCCTCATTAGTGTATCTTGTTTATTTATTTCTAGTAAGCCTCTAGAATTTCATTAAGAGGTTGGCAATGTGATGCTTACTTTACAGTATACGTGCTTTTGTTTCTTTTTTTCTTCTGTGCCTTTGTGAATATAAGAGAGAGAAACAGCTTCATTGCAAAGGCCTCCTGACAGGTGTCTCTTTACTGTGCCATTGCACTTATCAGTGTCCCTAAAGCGGTACTGTTGACTCGGTGGCCAACATCTAATATTAGAAGCAGAGCTGATGCTGATTCAGGCCACGCTCATAGACCAGGTTGTTTCATTAAAGAGATGGGTATGCCCTATAGGTCACAGACTCAGACAGGATCTGTCACAAAAAAAACCCTGAGTCAATGCCTCCATCTCTTCGCCCACACGCCGCTCCAGAGAGGGATTTCAGAGGTAAAAGACTGTAATGATGATCAGTGGACATGCTACTGGTGAGCCAGCATCAGTTTTGAGTCTTTATGACCAGCATTTAGCTTAAACACAAACAGTTTCGAACTAATTTTCTAGTGCATGGCACTAGCAACACCACAGTCAAAGTGCTGGTTTGACTTTGTGAATGCACTCACCGGATAAAAGTGTCTGCCAAACGCATAACAAAACAAAAATATAATTATTTCCATAAAATTCAATTCCAATTCACTTTTATTGTCGGAATTTTATCCCATGGCATGCATTGTCTCACACTAAACACCACCACACTGTTACAATTACCTCCCAATAAACACCAACAACAATAACAACATATTAAAATGAGCTACAATACAAATCACAAGTGAGCACTTCAACATTTCTGGAAACAATGAGACCTAATTTCCTCCCCACCTTTGATTAAATCGTTTAACAAACTGATGAACAAAAGATTTCCGTAGCCTGTTCAAATGCATGTGGTACTAGTCTTCTCTTTGAAGCTGATATTTCCCAAATAAAACATGAGAGGGATCAGACATCATTTTACCTAGTAAAGACATCGTCTTTTTAGTATACGTAAACTTAGCCTAAGTGTCGTCCCACAATTTTTGAACAAATACGTAGCCAGTCAAGCTTGAAGTTGAACAGAGAGAAAGCTGTACCCTGCATAGACTCCATTTTACAGATTGACAAAACAACAGCAAGATCATATTTGTTCCAAATAACCTAAGTCTCCTTAAGAAATAAACACGTTGTTGTGCTTTACAGCAAACGTAATCTATATGTGCTCTCAACGTTAAAGCTAGTCTCAGCCTCAGATGTCATGCCCACAAACGTTGGCTGAACATTTGATGCATATGGCACACAAAATTGGAAACGCTTCAGGAGTTTCAAAGTCATCATCAGATTGGCTGAATTATACAGGATTTCCGGTAGATGTGTGTGCCTTGTTATTTAAAGTTCCACCTAGAATCAAAGACGCCGTGATGCCAAAACCCCTCGCGAAAGAAGAAAGCTGTTGTGTTTACAACTGTGACAAGGATCAACTAAACGCTGGATTTTCAAAAGTATGAGAAATATGTAAGGTTTGCAGCATAGACTCTTTAAAATAAGAGTTTTACACACCGGTCTGTTATTGTGAGGACTATTCCATGCCCCTAAACATGACACGGCGCAAAACGAAACATGATTGGTTGACCTGTCAGTCATATGTCCTCTTGGGCAGTCCTTGGCCAGCCAAGGTTCCCAGACCTTCTGCCGTCAATCTGAAGGTCTGGCAATTCAAGACTGATTATTATAAAAGTATTATAAAAATTATAAAAGTACCTCATGAGCTATGTTTCACATACATGTACGAAATTCGGTAGACACACCAATACCTACAAAAAAGTCCCCTGGGACGAAGTCCGAAACTCAACAGGAAGATTGGTGAGTGCAATTTAAAGCCCTTTGTGACATTAAATTGCGAAGATCTTGAGTTTTTCACTACCCCAATCTGCACTAGACTTTACATGTTTGGTAAGAGTCCTGGCCTGAAGACATCTAAAGGCCAATATTCAGTTATAATCATAGCGTCACCTGTTGTCAATGGGATACGTCATATTTTACACCAACTAAAACATATCATGTTCAATTTGCACCAAACTTCAAACGTTTGATCAAAGTCCTGGATTGAAGACATCTACATGCCAATATTCAGTTATAGTGATAGCGCCACCAGCTGGCAGCAGGACGTAAGGCACATACTGCATAATAACTTTGACATATTCCTCCTATACAGTACTTACCACTTTAAATGTATATTGCTCACTGTTTGCTGTTTTCCTAAAGCCACCGGGTGGCGGTCCTTGCAATGCTGCTTGCAGCTTCAATTATAAGTGAATTTCTTTCACACCCCCTACCTAGTCTATCTGTACAATATTGATGTATACTAGCATCATCTTCAATACCCAATAAAGACAACAACACTGTCTCATCCGAGAACCTCAGTATGTAAGTATCTCGATTATCCATTTTGCAAGTGAACTCACACAACCCTGAGGTGCTCCAGAGTAAGTAAAAACAGAATTTGAAAATTTCTGGTTAACTTTAACAATCTGTATTTTATGTCAAGGTGTGGATTAACCTTTAATCTTTTTTCCACTAACCTCTCCAGCTAAACTGTATTGTATGCGGATGTAAACACCAGAAAAATAATCTACTCAAAATAATAGCCTAAGCTATAGTTTTAGGCTTATATGTATATGATTTTATGGAACATATCAAAATGAGATGGAACAGTGTCACCACTGCATCCCCTGTGCTAAAATGTTACTAATATGCAAAAATATTACTAAACCTCTGATCTGAATTTATTTAATTGGTTTGAAAACTCCATCTCATTATCTACAATTATTGCTTTACGCATGGTCGACAATCCAGTCGTTCCCTTCATAGTATATCATAAGCATTCAAACTGCACTGAACAACCGAACAGAAAATAATCAAATTGCACTGAACTGGTTCAACTCTTCTTGAACTGAACATTGCACTGTACTAAACTGAACAAAATCAAATCAAAGCGAACTTTTGATTTTGCTCAAATCAAACAGAGTTGATTGACTTAACTTGAATTGCACTGTGCTTAACAGAACTGAACCAAATCATACTGAACTGAATAACTAAAGTAAAATGAACTGAATCAAACTAATTCAAATTGAGCTTAGCTAAAATGAGCTAAAATGAATAACTGAACTTACCTGAACAAATAAACCAAATCAATCTGAACCGGATTAAATAACCAAACTGAACAACTAAACTCAACCAAACTAATTCAAACTGAACTTAGCTTAATAACTGAACCAAAATCAACTGAACTGAACAACCAAACTTGAACTACACTAAACAACTGAACTGAAACTGCCATTCACAAAAGCTCACAAAATAATAATCTACTCAAAAGCTAAGAAGGACTGGAGTTAAGATTTCAGAAATGAACAAATAATGGACACCTAATGATTTAAGATATGGGCCGCTTGTTTGGATCTGATTCAGATGATTCATCCTTTCTGCTCTGTCACCCCAGACACCCTTCAGCAAGACACATAACTTGAGTTGGCTCCTGCAGAACTGTTCCTGTAATTAAATCTGTGTCTAACACGTCACATGGGATAAAAGCGTCTGCTAAATGACTAGTAACTAGGCAGGCATCAGACAATGACACACTAATGGCGAAGCATATCTGCCTCATCACTGGAGGGTCTTTTGGCTGAAACTGGCATCTCCTTGAAGACCGAGATTACGGGAAAGAAATGCGCTGTACAAGGTCGATGCCTACAGTCAGTACACTGCTTTAAAAACATGCAAAGCCTCTGAATATAATTTGAATATTAGCCTAAAAGCTTTTCTCTTTCTTTGTGAAAACAACAATCTGCCACAGTCAGCACATCTGAAATAATCCATCTGCGTGAAAGAGTAAAACTACACAGCCACAGGCAGTCCGAACGATTCTCTTCAAATCATGCTTCCGTTTAAACTCATCCTGTGGTCACACAGTAAGCTCTCTGTACAAAACAGCTCAACTCAGCAAGATACCAGCGTTCCTAAACACAGCGGATGAAGACAAATGTTTGCAGGCACCATAAGGTGTCTGCTCTTCCTACTTTTTCTTTTTTGGTCAAGCTTAACGCATCACCGTGTGATAAATTATCAAGAGCCAAGAAACCGAATCAAACTGGATCTTCTAAATACGCTTGTTCGTAGCACTTCAGAAAACAGTTGGCGATCTACGCCACTGAATGGATGCGGTCAGCCTTTGCATAAATGGCCAGTGGGAGAGATCACATGCAGGAAGGGAGGAAGGGAAGGACGAAATGAAATTACACCAAATAACATGCTACGGAGGGGAATGCATAAGCAGCTCTGCGATCCCCAACGGCAAAGCACGAGTCGTTGAAACCAGAAGCTGAGCTCGAGGAGAATGGGCTGCAATTACTCTCAGAGAATAACACTGTCCAAATCAATCATTGGCAAAACCCAGACAGGTGTCAGGGAGAATGAGGCGCAGTCCGATCGGACACACGCTCCGACGCTCCAGTCACCTGAGAGTTTTGTCATAACAAACCCCCTCCCGAACCCCAGTCTTAATTGGGGAATGATTAACGAGCTCGTGGGAGACGTGTCCTTGAGTGTGCCAGAGAAAGCAGGCGACCGCATCAGTCCTCCAAAAACTGTTCCAAAAGCTCAAGTTAGATGGATACCGGGGCCTCAGGAGTTTTTGTCTATCATGTTCTGCAAAACAGCCTGAACAGGTAAAAATGGTGGAAATGGATGAACTAATTACAAAGTAAACAACTCAACCGGATATCAGCATTGGCAAGCACATTCAAATCTAAATGACCTCAAAATGAGTGAGCCAGTTTTAGTAAACATTTCGCTCGAATAAAGGTGCACCATCATACCAATGTCATTCGTTACACTTACAAAAATTTCATGACTAATGGTCTGAATAAAGGAGTTGAATTACTACTGTTATTATTTCGGAAGCACCTGAACATTGTGTGATACAAACTCACAATTCTGAGAAACTAAGTCAGAACTGAGAACTGAGATGTAAACTCGCAATTCTGTGTTATAAAGTCAGTACTGCATGATATAAACTCGCAATTCTGAGAAAAAAAAGTCAGCCAATTCTAAAAAATAAAGTCAGAATTGTGAGCTAGAATAAATTTTTTTCTCAGAATTGCAAGTTTATATCTTGCAATTCTGCATAACACGCAATTGCAAGTTGTTAAGTCAGAATTGTGAGAAATAAGCTCGCAACTTCTGAGATCATGGTCTTTTTTCTTGTTTATATCACACAGTTCTGAGAAAAAAGTCAGAATTGCGAGTTTATATCTCGCAATTCCGAGAAAAAAGTTAGTATTGCGTGATATAATCTCACAATTATGAAAAATAAAGTCGCAAATAAAGTCGAGTTTATATCTAGCAATTCTGACTTTATAACATGCAATTGTGAGTTATTAAGTCAGAATTGTGAGATATAAACTTACAATTATGAGAACACATCCGTCTTTTTTCCCCCTCAGAATTGGACTTTAGAAATCGCAATTGCGAGTTTACATCACAATTCTGAAGAAAACGTGAACAGAATGTTAATTTTGCATTATTACCAATCAAGGTGTTATTTTAACAAAAGAAGAAAAGAAATATTACTTGTGTATTTGGCATACGTTATGCTGGCTATGAAATCAGCCATCACAAGGAAAATGATTATACATTTTTTATACCAGATATGAATAATATAGTAGATGTGGACAAAAATGGCACTGTAGTGGGGACATTGTTATTCGACAAATTAAATGAACTAGGGAAAAAAAAGGGAAAAAGTTGTCCCCATGGTTGAAGAAACACCAGTAAATGTGGCAATTAAAAACACTAAATTCCTGGCAAAACATCTCTGTCATAAATGTTATATTAAAACAGAGTGATTGTCTGCAGAGTATATTATTTTTCAAAATCGAGTCACTTTGTCTAGGGCTTTTGAGAAAAAAAACAAACAAACATGCCATAAGCTCAGTGCAATCTTAGAGATGTGCTCCATGTTTGCAGTTCTCACTCAAGGAAGGTTTTAGCATCACATTATTAATTCAATGTTTACTGACTTTACAAATATTTTGAGTAAGGCATAATGAGAGATAATTTGCATCAGAAACATACAAGCAAGCTGTAAGACTGGGTGCATGAAATAATTTCCTGAATATGTGCTCATTTAGGAAGCTCATTTAATGAAGGGCCTTTATACTCTCAGCATGGCAGATCAGTGCAGAAGCCACAGATTGAGTAGAGGATGGAAAGGTCATGGTTATAACCATTATTTGTGCCCTTCATCTACTCAGTCTTAACTGCATGTCTCGACTTCATGCCCCATAACTCCAGTTTATGGACCAGCCGGTTCAGTTCTGGTATAAAGATAAAATAAAGACGTCCTCACATTCCTGTCCAATCTTATAAAGTGGTTCTAATGGACATCAACATTATGGCTTTAAAATTAGATAGTAAATTATAAAAAATGGCACAGTAAAACATAAAATAAGAAAAATCAAGGCTTTATATGCCATCTTTGCATAATTTGTTCAGTTTTATTTTTGGAGGCTTCGGACAAGCGGATGCACTGGAAATTCATATCCTTGCATGCATACAGAGATTGCACACCAATACTAATGAAGGTATTTTAAATTATGGGCAGCTTTTTGCTTTACAAGCCTCAATTGCATAGTTATATAATACAGTCCAAACTACAAATTTGAAAAATACAATCTTCATAAATCATCCTACTATGCTGATTTGCTGCTCAAGAAACATTTCTAATTATAATCAATGTTGAAAACAGTTGTACTGCTTCATAATTTTGTGGAAACCACCGTACTTTTGAATAGTAAGTTCATAAGAACAGCAGTTATTTGAAATAGAAATCTTCTGAAACATTATAAATGTCTTTACTGTCACTTTTGATAAATGTAAGGCATTTTTGGTGGAAAAAAGTATTAATTTCATAATTAATTAAACAAATGGACTGAACCCAAACATTTAAACAAGAGTTTACAAAATGCAAAAAAGAGAGAATTTTCAGTAAATTAACATGATTTGTGTGTAATTATGAACAAGAAAATACAAATATCATAGTTGTATACACATTTAACAGACTCAAAAAATGTTATAATGAACTACATCATTTAATTAAATATTAAATTAAATTAAATCCTGAAATTAAATTCTTTTTTTTTTTGACTGAAGAGAGATATGAAATCATTTAATTAAATATTTTACTAAAATAAAAAAGTTCAGTTCATCTACATTAGCCATCTGAACGAATAGATTCAATAGAATAATTCAAACTTTAAATAATACATTTGAAAGCAAGCACAGTATTGCAAGACGTGTTTGATATTGCCTCAGCTTTCTTTGCTATAGGCTATGTGCAGAACAATGAAACATTAAAAACTGAGATATGGTGTACTATCATGCTGCACCACTGGAGAAAGCAGCTTGTTACTGAAAAACCTCCACTATTTTAAAAGTAGCGTCATCACTTCTACTCAGTTTGTCCTCAATAGCGGGGACTCCAGTAACCCAGAAAGCATCAGTTCACAGGCCCTACAGTGTCAGAACACCTGCCTTAGACACAATGGCAGCAGGTAAAACAGGATGGAGCCGTTTCACCTGAGAATCCAACTGACAACTTTTGGATCATGATCGTCCTTTGACAGCCATAATCCATAAATAGCGTATTTAATGCACCACGGGCCTGTAACGGCACTGATATGAAACATACAGGAACAAAAACCAGAGATTCACAGTTCACTGCCTCAAACTCACTCAAACAGTCATGTCATCAGATTTATTCGTGCAGAAGATTTGGACCTCAGATTAGCAGAGGACCGTGTCTGTGATTTGCTGAGGAATGAGCCAAGCGTGAATGTGATTATAACAGCATATGGATGAGTGGAAGTATGAAGATATTTACTAGAAAAGGGTTCTGGTTCTTCTACAAGGCCTCAACACCCATGGCAGCTCTTCGGATCAAATCAGCTGTCTTCCAGGATGCCTCTTCACTTTAAATAGCCATGATGAATCTACCATCTTATGCCATCTCACTCTCTCTTATCAGTAGGATCTCCAGAGTAGGGATGGCGAAAACTAAAAAATTTCTTGACCGACCACCGAGCCTCATTAGCCGGTTGAAACCGGTTAACCGATTAGTTTAAAATATGGTACGCTATTTGAAATAACAGCCATTTCGAGCCGCGCCTGCAATTTCGCAACTCTGTCGCATCTCTCTGCCGCTCTGCCTCCCGCACACACACACACACACTGCCACTCA
>JAHKKF010469543.1:0-14248 GCA_019740295.1 Labeo calbasu | reverse complement strand
TCTGTTAGGTCATTTTATTGGGTTATTTTTTAACATGTTTACCCAGGTGCTGGGTAGTTTTTCTGCAATCTAAAAATGCTGGGTTATGTTTTTTTTTTTTTTTTAACCCAAATGATGGGTTCAGCTTGTTGGGTCATTTTACTGGGTTATTTTTAATATTTTTACTCAGGAGCTGGGTAGTTTTTTCTGCATTCTAAAAAATGCTGGGTTATTTTTAACCCAAATGCTGGGTTCAGTCTGTTAGGTCATATTATTGGGTTATTTTTTAACATGTTTACCCAGGTGCTGGGTAGTTTTTCTGCAATCTAAAAATGCTGGGTTATGTTTTTTTTTTACCCAAATGCTGGGTTCAGCTTGTTGGGTCATTTTACTGGGTTATTTTTAATATTTTTACTCAGGAGCTGGGTAGTTTTTCTGCATTCTAAAAAGTGCTGGGTTATTTTATTTTATTTTTTTACCCAAATGCTGGGTTCAGCTTGTTCGGTCATTTTACTGGGTTATTTTTTATATTTTTACTCAGGAGCAGGGTAGTTTTTCTGCATTCTAAAAAGTGCTGGGTTATTTTTTTAAATATATTTATTTTAAATAAAATGTTGTTTGAACATAAATGTGTGTTAGCAGTGTATGTACACAGACACCCTATAATGATAAAAATCCATCCAGTGGTTATTATTTGATCTGTAAAAATAATTTCCCTTTTTCAAATCAAGCCATTCTCAGCATCTTGTCTGTGTGACGTCACACCGACAGAGACCGCTCCCACGATAGATTGATTAACTGGCCATCCTACCTTAGACCCACCCTAATGAGCTGTAAGTCTCAGTCTGATCACCATTGTTTTGATGCTGGATTAGGGACGTAGACAAGAATGTCTCCTAAATGACTGAAGTGTTCTGTTACTGGATGTAATAATGAACATAGTAGCATTCGCCGGATATACGCAGCATTCACCGGATCTACACTCAAAGCGAACGACGCGCGACATTAATTAATGTCTAAAAATCTGAGAAGATCAGCTTAAGCTGATTAATATTCGTGCACTTGGTCTTTTCCATGTGGTGGTGCCACAACTTTCCCATCTTTGACCTGTAATCTAAAACTAATTAGAGTGCCACTGGTTTAAATTTACATTTACACTTATTCATTTAACAGATGCTTTTATCCAAAGCGATTTACAAATAATCCAGTGACATACCGACCCCACAGTCTGGCTAAGATTTGTAAATAGAATGAATAACTTCAACCACATATTTTTTTCTGCACATAGCATTTTTTAATCATCCATCTTATACGAAGTTGGCCTGATTTTAATCTCTAGTTCTTTTCTGTTCATTGCCCCCTTCGATTCTGTGACTTATATTTTCTAAATGAATTCCAGGAATGCTTCCCATGAGGTGGTCCCTATATGTGGCCATATATTGTGTCACACATCTAGGCATGTTGGGAGTTGCGATGACTCTAATCAGATTCTGTCATGGTGGTCTGGGCAAGTTGGTAAAAAGTCACGCGTCTACACTTAATGTCAACGACAAGTAGCACTGAAGGAACCGTTCTGTTATGTGGCCACAGCTGTGCGTGTTCAGACCACACAGTGACTGAAACAAAACAATGCACCTTTATCTGTCCGTCACATTATAGATATGTAAACCTAAAAATAATTTGATATTTTAATCAACGCAATGTTATTCATTGAGTTAAAGAATAAAATATAAAATTATAAAATTTGTAATTAGCCTTTATTTTTATAGTTTAAGCTTGGTTTCGGATTTTAAGTTTGAGTAATTTTGGTGTTTGCTTTTGTCATTTTTATACGTTTTTGTATAGTAATTATTAAGTTTTTAATTAGCCTTTATTTTTTATATTTTAAGCTTTATTTCAGATCTTATGTTTTCATTATTTTGGTGTTTTGCTTTTGTCTTTTTTTAATACGTTTTTGTGTAGTATTTATTACATTTTTAATTAGCCTTTATTTTTATATTTTAAGTTTTGTTTCAGATTTTAGCAATTTAGCTATTTGCTTTTTGTCACGTTTTTTTTTTAATACTTCTATTTAGTTTTAACACATTTTTGTTTCAGTGTAGGCTTTAGTTATTTTGCTGTTTCTATTTAACTTTTTATTATTTCTATTTAAGTCTTTTGTAATTTTAGTTCTTTAACTTATTTTATTATAGTTTTCAAGAAAACATTTCTATTTTTTAAGGTTTGTTCATCTAATATTTATATTTTATTTAATTTCAGCTTTATTACAATTAATAAATGTTATTTATTTGTTTATTTATTTTTTATATAGTTTAGTTTTAGTTACAAGAGCAACCATAGCTATTTATGTTGCTCATATTTGATGAATTAGAACCTGTTAAAAGTATTAGAAGTTCCCTCCTGACAAGAACCCACTTAAAAACTGATGTTCTGTCAGATATGAATTTGGTAATTGGCTATTTTACCCCAATTTGTTTGTGCTATGTGCTATTTTGTGCTTATTATAGCATTGTGTTGTCAGCTTAGCAATAGTTAATATCAAACTTAAACTGAAACCAAACTATAGCCACAGGTATTCTTCGAAAGTACAAATACAATACTTTTTTGACTTCAGTGTAGTTTAACCTTTTAAAGTTTTAATCCAGTCTGGATTGGTAAAGCGAAGTTGTGTCTTGTGGAGCACAGACTGCGATGGTATCACATTTCACAACAGAGGATCCGGAGCTCTGTGTTTGGGAATGGAGTGCTGCTTCCTTTTAAGGACGATGGAGCACAGCAGGCCCTCCTCCTCCTACTCCTCCTCCTCCTCACAGATGCCATTTCCTGAGTGTTCGCATTCTTCTGGCTCTCTGCGTCGCTGTGATTTTAGGAGAAGAGTGGGATAAATATTACGCGAGTGATGTAAGGGTCCGCGGCCCACGCATCCCAACAACGTCATTGCCACTTCCTGTCCCGGTCAAACATTCAGTTTGGATAACTCAGGAGAAAAATATCTGAAGGTCAGAATGCAGGGAAGGAGTTATGGTTAGTGTGTCACCATGTCTGATACTGTCACTTTTTAAAAATAAATGTTTTACGGGCTGAAGACTTTTTAAATGAAATTACTGAAATAATGATTGCAATTAGTCAGCAAACAGGAATCTCTGCTCTGAACTCAGTCAACTTTGCTACATTGGGTTCAAAAAATAGACCAACAGTGTTTACGCTCTTGTTGTATTTTAGCATTTTAATATCGAAAAAATATATTTTAATCTGTTTTGTCTTTAAGGTGAACTACTGTCATGGTGGAGCAACAGTTTGGTCTGAATATGCTTACTTCCCTACTATATCCCTGCTGTAAAAAACAGCTAAAACCAGCCTAGGCTGGTTAGCGGGTCTTAGCTGGTTTAAGCTGGTTTAATTTATAAAACATTAAGTGAACAGTACACGGATGACCTGTACTGCTTCTACCGATAAGTCTGCATAAGATGGACACTTCATTATCCCATAAAGTGGAGTTGCAGTACATCTGGATCTCATTCAAACTATACACATTCATACATACCTTTCATAAGGTCGCAAAGTTCGTTTCTCATCAAATGTACTCAGACAGGATGCGATTTCGGATGCACCTATTATGTTTATAGAGACTCTTCCGAACAAAAACACATCTGGTTTAATGATACAGACATTTAAAGGTAACTCTTTCGCCCCCTTGAGTATGGAGGCTGGATTATTACATGGATTACTACTGTTCAGTCAGTTTTTGTATGTTTTCAGTAGACTTGAGATGTAGTGTATGTACAATTTTGATTATATTTTTTAAGATAATATAAGGTTAAATACCGGTTCAAACGTTAAACCAGTTTGAAATATGCACACAGTGTGAATGAAAAAACGACAACAACAACAACGGCAAACCAGTACCGGTACGTTCACATGGGGCACTGGTGTCAACCAGGGTTGCCAGGTTTTCGCAACAAAACCCAATTGCTACTCAAAACTAGTAAAAAGTAGCCCATTCGCATTTTGAGGGGAGTCCACCAGTAAAAATTGCATTCCAGGGGGTAAAATACACATTTTTGGTTGGGTTCCCCTGGTAAAATTAGCATTCCACGGACTAAATATTACGTTATTGGGGTCGCTTCAACCTACAGACATGATAAACAACCCGCGGCAACAGTGGTAAAGTAGCCCAATTCCACAGGAAAACCATGGACTTGGCAACACTGGTGGCGGCTTGATGAAGGGCGTGTCTGAAGCTTGGTGCTGATGTGACTGTCATACTGGAAACAGCAAATCACTTTACTTTTCTGGTGTTGCATGAATGTGATTAGCTAGCATCTGCACTAGGGTATTTGCATAAGGCGATCTGATTGGCTGACACCTGTGTTGGCACTTAAAAAGTTGAAAGTGTTAAGCGACGCAACAGATCCACAATACAGTTTGGCAATGCATGACGTCACCAATTAATATTTTTTTTGCCATTTTGCAATCTTTCCTTGAAGGGACAGTAGAGATAGGACAGGAAGCAAATGGGGGAGAGAGAGGGAGGGGTTGGGATCGGCAAAGTTCCACGGGGCAGGATTCAGTCTCAGGACACCCAATCGCAACTGCGCCATATGTCAAGACACTGCCCACAAGGCTATCTTCGCCGACACGTCTCCAATTCAAAGTAAATAAGAAGAGTTAACGGCGACGCCCCGTGTGAATGCACCATACAAGTGGCTAAGCAACGTAGACAGTGTCAGTTGAGAGGTTGTCCCTGTTAACTGCATACACTTCTCACTTATGGTTGGTAAACTTTTAGAACTATTAATAATGCGCAACTAATTAAATAATTGGGAAATAACCCAACTGTAACCACCTGTTAGCAGAAGCCAGAGAGGAGAAAAAACAGTAGCAGGCAGAGCAAGATGACTGTTCACAATATGTGAAATGCGGAAGAAAATCTAAATACTGAATACTGGTGGTTGGAGGTTTATATGAATGTATTGCTGAGAGGAACTGACTGTCTTCAGCAAAGTTTAGATGGTATT
This sequence comes from Labeo calbasu, assembly GCA_019740295.1. Lineage (NCBI taxonomy): Eukaryota > Metazoa > Chordata > Actinopteri > Cypriniformes > Cyprinidae > Labeo > Labeo calbasu. The sequence goes on along the minus strand of JAHKKF010469543.1, from coordinate 9,251 downwards.
TTCTTTTCATCTTACCTCTGTAAAATACATATAATGCAGTATTTAAAAGCACAGTGCTGCTTTGTTTACAGCTGTAACCAAAGAAACACTGTATTGCTGCTGTTCTATAAGTGCCACCTGCTGTCAGAGAGTGAATTTGCATTCTCATTCAGTCTACTGTTTTTTACACCTGTTCGATTCCAAAAGTTCTTGGTTATGGAATCGGTGGGATTCAATTCCAAGAATCGATTCCTTGCATTGTTTTTGATTCTTTTTGGTTCTTGTTTTTTTTTTAGATTGGAGGAACCTAATTTTACAATGACTGCAGTATATAAAGTTTGTAAAAAGTAGCATTTTCATAATATGAAGCTTCATTTGCAAAAATTACAATATATTTCTCTAGCTTTGATTGATTTCAAATTGTAATTGTGTCTGCATTGCCCATGAAATTAGTCATAGCCCACAACTCTGCAGTTGATACAGTAAAGCGGCATTTGACAGTGTATAACAGCCACAATCTCATCCATATCACTATAAAATATAGCATTTTGTGTAGAATTCAAATGGCTCCGATATGTTTTATGGTCTGCGCCAATTCACGCATATGTTCTGGTCCATGCTGTCATCTCTAGATGGCGGTTTGCGTGACACGGTGGAAACCAGACTACGTTCGTCCCAACGGAAAGCATATTTACATTGTCTGAATTCAAAAATTCAATTCTGATAATTCAAATTCTGTAAAGAAGTGACCCATTTCTGCCACAGTTTCAGCGTATATTTATAGTGTAGGGGATGGGATGCTTCGGATTCTAGAGAACGTTTGATTGAACAGAAAGTTTGATGTGAAGCTGAAGTACAGGGTGATGTCATCAAAATCGTTGATCCGTATTGGCGGAAGTTAGAGACTGTAGGTTTTAAATGCTTGAATGCAAATATTTGTAACTGTTTTGGAGCACACTAGCTTATAGATAACCGTAAGGCTAAAATATTCAAGCCAAAATACTTCAATTTTGATTTCATTGGGACTTTTAAAATGGTGTTTTTGTCTTTTTTAAAGCTTAAAGAAGTAGTTCACTTCCAGAATAAAAATTTACAGATAATGTACTCACACCACTGTTATCCAAGATGTTCATGTCTTTCTTTCTTCAGCCAAAAAGAAATTATGTTTTTTGAGGAAAACATTTCAGGAATTATCTCTATATAGTGGACTTCAATGGTGCCCACGAGTTTGAACGTCCAAAATGCAGTTTAAATGCGGCTTCAAAGGGATCTAAATGATTGGCACAATCCTTCAAAATTCCACAAGTTCCACAGATGAAAAAAAGGTTATGAATTTAAAATGACATGAGGGTGAGTAGATTTCTTTAGTCGAACTGTTTCTTTAAGAAGACATGAATCAGTGCTTGAAAATGTAGACAGGACATGATGATGAAGATGATTATAATGACGACGGCGATTATGGTGCAGTTATGCGACCTCACTGAGAGGCCACAGAGCAAGGCCGGTGTGTATGTGCGCATATCTCTTTATACGTGTGTGCGGATGAACAAGTTTGGTACAAAGTTGCCCAAAGACCAGCTGCAGTACAGATTAGAGGTTGTGTGGTTTTGTGGTTGACTGGATTGTTTCTCATCTTTAGCTGTTTCCTCTCTGACAGAACTTCTATGTCTTATCTGAGCGCCACAGCCTTTCATGAATCTTTATATAGCTCCGTTGCCATGGGCATCGCTGTGGATACACAGCCTGACACTAACCAAGAAGAACGACAGAAAGATATTTGAGAGGAAAGACACAGTTCAGACCAAAACCACTGAAAGGTTAGATGAATATCCATGCTTTTGCATTAAATCTGTGTCTAACAGTAATAGAAAGTTAATTTTAGCATAGCTATTGGTTGCGGCCTCAGGAAACTCTATTGTCAGAGAAAAATAGTGGGTAACAATCTCCTGTCCTGGCAGGCCTTGGACCGTCGGGGCCGGATAATTGTGTTTGTTTGCCGAAGTCTTTGTTTACTATACCATTACCAGAACAAACCGCTAAACTTTATGTCCAACCATGGGAATCACAAGGGAGGTTTTTGAAGTCAGTATCCCGGCTATTCAAGTCCAAACACGACCGTTGGAAAATCCAGCTTTAGTGTTTTAGAACATAGCAGCTGGTTCAACATAGTTTAGATTCGAAATATCAGCTGGTAGGGAACTGACTGGGCTGATAGACCGTCTTAGATCAGTAAGAAGCCAGCTAACAGGTTCCAAAAACCGGTTGGACTTTAATCTGTTATGTTTTGCTGCAGGACAGCTGATGGTTTCTCAATCATCAATTGCCTAGAAAGCAAAATTAAAAATTCTTTCATTAATTACTCACCATCACGTCGTTCCAAACCTCTAAGACATTCATTCGTATTCGGAACACAAATTAAGATATTTTTGATGAAATCCAAGAGCTTCATAGACATAGACATTGCATAGACAGTAACGCAAGAAAGGTAGTAGGGACATTGTTAAAATAGTCCATGTGACATCTGTGGTTCAACTGTAATTTTATGAAGCTACCAGAATACTTTGTGTGTGCAAAGAAAACAAAAAATAATGACTTTTTTAGAGCCCGATGATTTTCGCGATGCAGAAAACGCAGACAGAATCGCGAAATCCAGTCATAAAAACGGAATTTACAGGTTAATGTGGAATGCCATGGAATTTGTCAAAGTTTGGATGAATTCATCAAAAGTAAGTCATTACACTTAAATCAAATCGCGATATGGACTAATATTTGTAAATATTAAGTCGCAAAACGACTATTTAAATATGAATTCTGCGTGTCTCTGTGTTAATGAATGGCGCAGATGTGTGGTATTGTTTACTACTTGTACAGAAGCGTGACAGTTGCGGTGATATTAGCGTCTGCCGTCTTACTAAATGAGGACATAAATACATGAACAATATCTCCAGAACTGCTCTGAGAGTCACTTCGTGAGCATTTTAAAACTGTAGTCATATCATATACACACAGAAATTGAAAAGTATTCACGGCAACCCGTCAAAATAAAAGTTCGGTTTAACGTCTAAGACTTTGTGGCAGGAATACATTACTATTATTAAGCAGAATGTACTAACGTATGTAATACTACTACTACTACTAAAATGATTAAAACCGTATTTTGAAGGAATAATCATGTATTTCTTCAATGTTTTGATTGTAATAGTAAATACCCTTTATTTGCCAAAAAAAGTTAAACTTTTATTAATTAAAAGATAAACGAAATGAATGCCTTATGCCTTCATTTTATAATCAGAAAAATGCAAACACACAACACAGAATTTCTGTGGAAAAAGAAAACTTTTCACAAGGCTATTGTAAGAATAAATGAAATTTGTTTTTATGCATTTAAATAATTAGACATGCTAGAACACAAGAATTTGGTAACAATAAAACAGGAGGTGGCCAAAAATAAAACATTTCATAGGGCCCTAAACATGTAATTTTTGTTAAACTTTTAATAAATTGATGTTAAAGAGTTTAATTAATTAGACATTCTTTTTGATTAATACAATATAATTTAAAAATTAAAAAAACAAAATCCAGAAAAATTAAAATGGAATTTGTAAAAAAAAAATGAAATGGAATTTGGGAAAAAATAAAATGGATTTCATAGGGCCCTACTTTATTCAACAACTTCTTTGAACCATTGGTGTCACATGGAGTATCTTATTGATGTCCTCACTTCCTTTTCCGAGCCTTGAACGTGTCAGTTGTGCTGCTGTCTATGCAGGGTCAGAAAACTCTCGGATTTCATCAAAAATATCTCAATTTGTGTTCCGAAGAAAAGTTCTTATGGGTTTGGAACGACATGAGGGTGAGTAATTAATGACAGATTTTTCATTTTTGGCTGAAGTATCCCTTAAAAGTTAGGTAACCACATTAGTTAAGATGAACATTTAAAAGTGATACATTTGTGTTTTTCGTTGTGGTACAGATCTTATGTGAACTTTAGTAACCCACTTGCTTCTGAGTGACAGAGATAGCGAATGAGGTAGGCCTGCATTTATTCTGTGTAGCTCGCAGATGAAGGCGCTGGATGTCATCCAGTTCTATGGAAGTTAAGTGGCCACAGATAAGTTGAGAGCAGGCATAATACTCTCCTTACAATCAGGCCACTCTAAAGCGAATTGCCCCCCGGTCGTCCCCGTGGGCACAATAAGGCCTTTTACATTTCCTGAACACGCACTGGCACACATGATAACTCCCTGATTGAATTAGCTCACTGCCATACGACTTCCTGTACGGAAAGCGGATGAATTTGAAATTCTTATATCTTATGGCAACAGAGTTTCATAATTTCACCTCTCAGCATATATCCAGGGAATCATTTTGCAATACTTAATGACATCACCGCGCCCTTTTGCCAAAAACAAAATTGTTATCGAAACAATGAGGCAAACCATTCCTGATAATCTTGAGAATTCACTGTGAACCTCCACACCTTCATTGTGAATCCTGCTGAGTACAATGCAATCTGTGACTGTCACGTTTCGCACACTATTAACAGGCCACAGACATCCTGAAAGACATCTCGCTCTGAAATACTGAAGTGTGCTTAGTCATAACAGAGAAATGATGACTCAGAAACATGCCATTGATATTTTTCATCACTTCCGTCAACTACTATATATATACGTCGAAATGTATGTTATTGATTGTTGCTTTTTGTTTGTTTGGTTTTATAAATGGTTTAAGTTAATGTTGAGGGTTATTGACTGACCACTCACTCCGGGCTCTTTTGCTTCCTCCCCTCCAAACTATTATCACATACTTGACCTCCACAGGTCAGGAAAAGGGAAATCGAAAGCAGGGTCACATTTTAACAGAGAAGCAAGATATTATGCTGACCGTCTGATACTTTTGAGAGAAAATCAGTTATGCTGACCCTTCAAGCAATTGCTTTACATCCTGTCGTGCCATACTGAGATGGTGAGTTTTAAATATGTATTAAATGTATATGAATTTATTCATTTTCATATGTGTGTGTGTGTGTGTGTGTGTGTGTGTGTCAACATCAGCCCCTGTAATGATATGATTGTTCATCTTGTGCAACTTTTTCTCTATCTGCTCTCTTTTCTTTGCTGAAAGATATGCCCTGGAGACGTTGGATCACATATCCTGTGTGTGTGTGTGTAGTGTCATGGAAGTGGAACTGAGAGCGTTGTGCTTTAATAAGCGCTGTGCTGTATCGTGTGACCTCCTGGTCATGGCCCCAGGGACCTCCATTCTCATTACAAACATCATCCATGGTGCTTTGCCACAGATGGGGGCAAGTTTAACATTTCAAATTCGTCATCAGACAGTATATACAAGCCAGAACGTTATGAAATCTTCTTTCATTCTTTGAAAGCAACTGATTATTCTCTGTGAAGTAGAAGGGATATGTAGTAACCACATAAATAGCTTCATTTAAACATGTCTGAGCATTTTCTGGATATTTTAAAACCCCGCACTGATTCTCAGTTAAATGAGTCATGTCTTAAATTTCTGATTTCCTTTGCTGATTGATGAATTGCACCATTATCAGACTGTGTTATATCATCTCTGAATAAACAAGTCTGCTCTTAGTGTCTGCGTATTTTGTTGTGCCTTCAGGTGCAAAGATGTTTCATTGTTTTTGCTACTTCCTGTTACTCTGTTGAGTGCTTATGCTGTTTTTGTAGTGGTTTGACCTCACAGTTTCACATTTTCACAGAGGTTGTGAAGAGAATCACTCATTCTTGTACTGTAACTGTTAGATTTAATAGTGAGTTTTCTGTATAGACAGTTAAAAAGTAGAATATGAAATCCATATGTAGCTGCTCTGGGTAGGATAGAATGAGTGAAATATCATTCTAAAATATAGCTGTTTATTGTTATGTATTTACAAAATAGGATATGATATACCTGAACATAAGATCAGAAATCCAAAGCCAGACCTTTCTATCAAAGAACTCTTTCAAAAGGATAAACCGTTCACAAGCAAAACAAGTCTTAACGTACAAAACTCTGGATGAATTGACTTTTCCAGGCCTAGAAGTGAAAATGTTGAAATCCCAGATATTTACAGGCTTTCCATGACTGTGAATGTCCAGCTAAGAGTACAAACATGAGGAAGATGAACTGAAGGAGATGAAGACAGAATGCGCAGAAGAGGAAGAGCAAGACATTTCTTATTAAAGGATCAAGACAAAATGTTCCGCCAGTGGCCCACGTGGTTATAGGGCAGCTAAACAACTGGACTGTGGAAAGCCAATTTAACATCTGTTCTTTTAAAATAACTAGTATAGTCATATCTGTTTTTACATTAGTAGTAGCCTGCTTATTTTATTAAATTACTCATTAGATGTTATGAGATGAGATGTTATTAGATTAGATGTATTACTTATTCCACTGGTACTTGGCACTTTCCAAATTCAACAATTCCATTGTTACTAGTAACAAATAGCAAACTTTTGCAGTTGACCCTTTGCAAACAGTTTGTTTGACAGGCGATCTGACCAATTGTAATGCAGAATTCAACATTTTGTCCAACAAACAAATTAGACAGGAGAGTAGATTAACTTTGCTGGACTTAAACTTGAAAAATTGTGCGTATCTTTCCGTGGTTAAAATACGTTCTGATGTTCATTCACGTTTATCTCATGCTTTAAGTAGATAAGAAAAGATCTAATAAGATTGATCTAATAAGGCAATAAAGTGACATGTCACAACACATTAAAGAGACACAAAATGGTATTGTTTGAATTTCTTAAAAATTCCAACATTTTAAAGCTAATACCTTTTAAAGCTAAGTCTTATGTTGAGGCGTTGTCAGTTTCCTCTTTGCTCCGCAATGTATTTTTCACTGCGTGAGAACGTGTAGTGTGAGAGCTGCATTGTTTGTCTGACATAGCAACAGTAACTAAGGAGGGTGAGTTTTTACATAGGGTCAATTGAATATGGGGGTCTGGAGTTGAAGTAGAATTTCAGCTTAGTATTATTCCAGTTATTTCTTATTCTAGTGTATTATGATGCTAATACTTACTTTACAGTTACTAGTGTCTATTTTTGTATTAGCAGTAGCTATTTATGACATACTAGTATATATTCCATTTGTTACTAGTATAATTATTAGTAGCAATGGAATAGTTACTGGTCAGTGACAACAGAATATAAGTACTAGTATCTAATAAGTTAATAGTGATTGTTAATTAAATAGAAGTTGGTTGCTATTTGAATAAGTGCAGTTATCTATTGAATAGAGCTAGTGAAAATAAAAAATATACTAGTCACAATTAGATTAGGTACTAGTAATTACAAATAATTATACGTAAGAAAATATTTGAGGTATTTTACGGGAATAAATGCTAAAACGGCTTGCCATAATACTTGTTTCCATCGGAGAAAGTGAAGACGGCTGAATGTACAATTTGCATAATAGGAACAACCTACAAAACGCTTTGCACGATTTCATTGCCTCTTCATTTACGGAAATATTAAGTATGCACTTAAAGTCTCCACTCTAATTGGCGATTGGAGGACTCCATCACCTCCGAGAGCGTTCCCGCCTTCTGATTGGCCACTCGAGAGCGATTGCTTCATCGGCTCCGCCCGCTCAGCTCCTCCCTGTTGCTTTCTCTGCTTCTTGTTCCAGTACTGATTTTTAAGCGAGCGGTGACACGACCATATCAGACAGCGAGAAAAGCGGGATTGTACTGCGTTTAAGCGGTTTCTGCGTGAGGATACGGAACAGCCGCTTCTAGTTTCTTAACATCTGGGCAGAGATGTAACAGTTTCCCGACATTGGCGTTGTGTTTTTGTTGCTTTTGTTGTATTTTGTTGTGGGGACCTCCCTAAAGCTTCAACTCAGGAACTCTGACATTCCCTGTCTTGGCAGCTACACTGTTTTCCTTTTGCCGCAGTAAGTCTGGAGTTTATAGATGATACAAAAGAGCATTTTGCCGCGATTTACAGTGAATTTAAGATGCTTGCTTTGGCTAATAAAGTGTCATAGGCTTTAAACATCAAATTGCTTTTCTTACTACAACGCATTTTGTTACATGCTCCTTTTAAATAGTGCAACAATGTAACCCTTTTTGCAGGGTGGATTTTAAACAGATTAATCCCAAAATATTAATTTGGCACGTGTATTTTACTTGCATAGACAACCTAATTATACAAACTACATGCTTTTTTCTGAAAAAAGTTTTTAAAAACTTTTCGAATGTGATTTATTCAAGGTTTTACACTGGGTTTGACAGTAGTGACCGCTGACATGTTTATTATTAGACCTTAATAACATTACATGTACCGTATATGATAGATGTATTTGTATATTGTATGCTTAACATGGTTTCCAACTAATGTTCACACATGTAACAGTGGGATTAAATAGGTTAATGGCGTTGTTATTGCTTATAGAACAAAGTTCAAGCATTTCAATGTATGTTGACTAGACTTGACTTTGTACTAGACGCTGGAGTGATATAGAAAACCTAAAGTTTTAGGTGCTGCTACAGCTCGTTTATACTGTCACATATCTGCCCACATGTGTTTTGTTGCCTTCAGGAGCAACATTTCTGTGTGTTACAGTGTGCAGAAAATGGCAACTGCTCTCAGTGGACGCCCACCTAACAATCGGAAAGGCCGTATTTTAGGCATTATTGACGCCATCCAGGACGCTGTTGGACCCCCCAAGCAGGCGGCCGCGGACCGTCGGACCGTAGAGAAGACATGGAAACTCATGGACAAAGTAGTAAGTGTCCTGAGTATGTTTACAGTCTTGCTGCCGATGACGCAACAGTGCTTCCTCTGCTCTCCCGCGCTGAGAGACTTTTCCATGAAGTCGGTTGTTTGGAAGCGTTTGTTTGATACATTGTAGCAAACTGTTTACTGTGTGGCCGCAAGCTCGAGAAGTTTGTTCGTAGCTGAATTCCACCGAGTTAGCTTCATTTACTTTATCTATCTATCCTTACCCTTAGCATTCCTGTCAAATTTAACTCAATACAAAACGTCCCGTGGGTGGAACGTTGGAACTCTATCTATCTATCTATCTATCTATCTATCTATCTATCTATCTGTCTATCTGTCTATCTGTCTGTCTGTAATAATAATAATAATAATAATAATGGTAATAACACACACACACACACACACACACACACACACACATATATATATATATATATATATATATATATAATCCTTTGATAGATACATAGAGTAAATGAAGCTTATTATGTGGATTTTAGTTAGGAACAGTAAACAGTTTG
>JAHKKF010469542.1:0-49610 GCA_019740295.1 Labeo calbasu | reverse complement strand
TCATATTTTTTTTTCTTAAGTTGAAGTTGAAAATGACTTACAGCCAATGTGATCCTGCACATATTACAATAAACTCTTATTTGATTGATTGATTATACTTAAAAACTTCAGGAAGCAACTGAACTTAAATTAAAGAAAATGACTGCTTAGGAGCATTGTCAAAACGGCTGCCAAGTGAACTGGCTAGCCTTAAAGAGACTTGCTTATGCTAACCGTCACACCATCGAGTCTCTTGTCACACTTTTGAATCACTCGCCAAACATCGCCCCTTTGATTAAGTTTATATTTAAAGATTTATATGACCTGGAGAAATCCAACCCATAAATCAGACCGCAGAGTTGCAAAAAGCATTGCAAAATCATGCCTGTGAGGCAAGGCATCTGCAACAAGCTAATCCCTAGCCTTCTTTTGGAAGGACCAGAGTCTCCTTAGGGCCTGGTGAATAACATCCAAGTTTATCAGGGAGAGGGATTCGATACAGAGGCCGAGGAGAAGCAAACATGGCCAGCGTGGAAGAGATTGCCATCAGGACAGAGAAAAGAGATAAGTCCTGCACGAGAAGCCAGATAAGAGTGATTGGTTGGGTGTGGGAGAGGCAGAGGGGTCAGGTATGTTTGGGGATGGGACGTTTAAGGTAAAGTGATGACAGGGGAGACCTGAAAAAGGTCAGAGTCAGTGAAGCTTGTGAGTGTAGAAGTTCATTTAAAACATGCTAAAAAAAAAAAAAAATCTTTTTTTTTTTTTTTTTCAAAAGAATAATCAGTAATGAATATTATTGTTTCCAATGGTTTTGGTGCATTTGAGTCAAGTGAGCTGCAGCTGAACAATCAGTGAACACCGGTAAATTAAAGTCCTTTACTAGTGGGTTAAGGTAACTCTCAATTCTCCCGTCTTGCACAGAGAAATCAGAAGTTTATCAGTCAAGGCAGCAGCTCAGGACTGACATCCTGGTAACACAACCAGGTACAGCTATTGCGTTTGAATATATTGCAAAACTCCCAAAGCCAAAGCATCCCTCTGGATTCTCTCTCTCTGTTCCCCCTCTCCCTCAGTCTCCCTCACTTTCTTGTTCTCCATCGTTATTGCCCTATTTTTTCCTTTCACTGTCTGCCGGTGGCGGTGAATGTCAGGGAAACAGCCTGTTGCTCTTGTCATCTGTCAGCAGAGCTGCTTCACTCCTTATCACTCTCTCCTGACTCAGGATCAGTGCTGCCGGGAGTCCAGCGGCCGGCAGCAGGCCGGGCTCCTCTTCCTAAAAATAAATCAGCTGTTGTGGTGGCAGGTTTGGTTGTAGAGCAATAATATAGAAATACTGAATGGTGAGCAAGAAAACATTACCAGTCATTTCACACTTTGCAAAATGTGTTTTGCTTGTGCATATGCCATGTTTCCACATCCACAGCAAGTGAAGACATTTTTTTTTCTCCTATACTTCTAAAAATAAAAGGTTCCTTACTGGAAATTGATAGTTGCATGAATAATCTTTAACATCTATATAAACCTCATTGTAAAAAAAGGCTCTTTTTAGATTTTTTGATTGTTCTTCAAACTAAGAAAAAATGTTTTTTTTAAGAACTGTTCTCCGTAATGTTCTGTAAGGAACCTATATAAGCACGTTTCCGCCACTGAATAAAAAATGGTATTGTGACTTTTTATCTCGCAATTCTGACTTTAACAATTGTGAGTTTACATCTCACATTTACATCTCAAAATTGCATGATACAAATGTGCTATTCTGACTTTTTTTCTTAGAATGGCATGATATGAACTCGCAATTGCAAGTTATAAAGTCAGAACTGCGAGACATAAACTTACAATTTTGAGAAATAAAGTTGCAATTCTGTGAAATAAAGTCAATTTGCACTTATTTTCTTAGGATTGCGAGTTTATATCTTGCATTGTGATTTTATCAGACGCAATTGCAAGTTTATATCTCACAACTCTGAGAAAAACAATCAGAATTGCTTGAAAAAAGTCAGAATTGCAAGATATAAACTCGCATTTGCAAGAAAAAAGTCAGAATCGCGAGATTTAAAACAAATGTTTAAGTTCTAATCAAGCAATTCTGACTTTTTCACGAATTTCTGACTTTTTTTCTTAAAACTGTTAGATATAAACTTGCAATTGCGTGCTATAAAATCAGAATTGTGAGATAAAAACTATTTCACAAATGTAAGTTTATATCACGCAACTCTGAGAAAAAAGTCAGAATTGCTTGAAAAAGTCAGAATTGCAAAATATAAACTAAAATATAAAAGTCAGAATTGTGAGATAATTTTTTTTTCGCAAATGGACGTTTATATCATGCAATTGTAAAAAAAAAGGCAGAATTGCGAGATAAAAACTTGCAATTCTGACTTTTTTCTTGCAGTTGTGAGTTTTTATCTCACAATTCTCTCTTCATCACACGCAATTGCAAGTTTATATCTCAATTCTAAGAAAAAAGTCAAAATTCCATGAAAAAAAATCAGAATTGCAAGGTACAAACTCACATTTGCAGAAAACAAACAAAAACATGAGAATTGCGAGATAATGTCAGGGTTATGGACTTGTGTTCTGTGTTTTACCCTTGTTTCAGTTCCTGTTTTTCCATATATGGTCATGCTTCCTGTCCTTGTTTAGTTTGATTAGATTCCCTGCACCTGTGTTTGTTAATTATCCTTTGTATTTATATCCTTGCCTGTTCAGTTCTTTTTTGTTTTGTTTGGTTTACTATGTTACTGCCAGTTTGCGTTTGTTTGAGGTGTCGCCTGTGTTGGTTTCTGAGCTTTCATTATTAAAGACTATTTAAGAATATTCTGTGACTCCTACTTTCTCCTTGCAACAACGACTATTTATATCATGCAATTCTGACTTCTTTTCTGACTTTTTTTTTTTTTCCAAATGGTTAGATATAAGCTTGCAATTGCAGAATTGTGAGAGAACTTTTTTCATAAATGCCAGTTTATATCACGCAGTTCTGTGAAAAAAATTGGCAAGATAAAAAGTCGCAATTGCAAGAGAAAGTCAGAATTGCGAGATGACTTTTCTGAAATTGCAAGTCTAAATTACACAATTCTCACATTATTATTCACACAGTTATCACTTTTTTTCTCAGAAATGTGAGATATAAACTCAATTCTGTGCTATAATGTCAGAATTGCGAGATAAAAACTTTTTGGATCATGCAATTTCGAGGAAAATGCGAAGTTGGATCCAATGCTGTTTTGGACCCCATTGATTTTAATAGCATGAGCAAAAACAGTTGAACCATTCTTTAAAATATATTTTGGTGTTACAAAGAGGAAAACAGATGTAATTTACACTCTTAAAAATGAAAGTTCCAAACAGATGTTTTCACAGCAACATCATACAAGCATCTTTTGTCTGTTTGTTTGTTTTTGTGGTTTCCCAAAGAAACTTTAAGTTAACTTTTTTTTTTTTTCGAAAAAGTTCTTGTTAACTCCGTTAACAAAACCTTTTTTATTCTTAGTTTAAAAAGCATTTCAAGAAATCAAAATAATCTTTTTGCACTGTAAAAGGAAAAAACTTGAAAGGTTCCAATAAAATGCCAATCAATAAAGATGTGTAAATAGTGAAAGAAATTTTATTAAAAAATAAACATAACATTCTGTCTGAGCAGAAAATTGTCCTCTGTCTTGAGTTCATCTTTAAAACTTATTTGCAAACTTGATTACTAGTCACACCTTCTTCAAGTGTAATATCTCTCACTTTCTTATACATGTACTGTTAGTACTCAAGACGATCCACTCACTCCATGTAAAACATTCCATCAGGAAGCTATTTTTACAGAATTACTCATCCAAATCCAAACACAAACTCTGAAGATCTCAGCGTGCCGTGAGGAGACCTGCTGTGAGCTCTCTCGGGCTGTGATGAGGTTCAAACCCATGGCAAGCGGCGTGCCGAAATGAGAAACGGATCTATGTGACACTTCTTCGTTCTCACAGCCACCACGGGATGAAGAGGCAAAGAGAGGAACAACAGAAATTACATGAAAGAGCACAACTCAAGTGGAGAACAAAGGACGAGACACAGCTGCCAGTTGACAAATACGATTAAAAAAAAAAGCCTTCAGAGAACACACTGAGAAAACCAAACATGAATTTAGCTCTACAAAGATGCTCCCCAGTTGTTCTGGAAAACTGTCTGCCCGAATCAGCAGCGCAGATGCGTCTCTGTGAGCCGAGACTGACAGGCGTACAGTGAGGGGGAATTCACTGGATTGAGCCACAGATAGCTGTTTAATAGTACAGTCTTGTGGGTCATTTCTGAACGTTAGGTCGAGAAGGACAGAGCAGACTTTGAATGTGGCTCATCCAGTCCTAATTTAGAGTTTAATTTCGTCTTTTGTAACGCTAGTCGAAATGCTATGGCCTTATCAAAGCTATAGAAGGGAATATTTATAGAGCAGACCAACAGTGTCTATTTTTGTTCTCCTCTTCCTCAGCTCCAGGAGCAAGACCTCGCTTATGTTCTCATCTGTTTTGCATCGAATTGAGTGTGGCATTTTCGTCAAGTGTAATTCCAGCTCGGCCGATCCCGACCGTCTGAAGCTACAGTGCTCCATGTGATTGTTTCTCTCTCTGCTGGGATCAGGCAGGTTTGGTCTAATCAGCTCATCCCGGTCTGACGTTCCCGTGGAGTCGCGCTGGAGAGCGGGGCCAGGTGCTCTGATTCGCAGTCTTATTTATTAGCCAGACTTGATCAGTATTGAAATTTATTCTGCTGCCACAGCTGCTCTTCCCACAGCCACTTCAGCGAAGAGTCCCAGAGCGGGACGGCAGCGTTCCTTTCTCTCCTCTTTCTCCTCTTCCTCCTCCTCCTCCTCCTCCTTCTGCTCGTTCCCTCCCGTCTCTCTCCTCCTCTTGGCTCTCGTTTTCTCCTCCTCCTCATTTTCTCTCCTCCACCCTCACTTTCCTCAGCTGCTAGACACGTTCTGTTCATGTACCATCTATAGTCAAACTTTTGTCTGTACTTTTTTTTTCCCTCTCTCAAAGTACTGTGGAAAAGAAAACTCACAAATTTGTGAACCTGGACCACAAAACCGTCTTAAGTAGCACGGGTATTTGTAGCCATAACCAAAAATACATTGTATGGGTCAATTTTTTTTCTTTTATGCCAAAAATCATTAGAATATTAATTGATTAGTAGTATGCATTGCTAAAACCATTAATTTGGACTTTAAAGGCGATTTTCTCAATTATTTGATCTTTTTATTTATTTATTTATTTTTTTTTGCAGCCAAATATTGTCCACGCCTAACAAACCATACATCAATGGAAAGCTTATTTATTCAGATTTCAGATGATATATAAATCTCAGTTTCATAAAATTTACCCTTATGACTGGTTTTGTGGTCCAGGGTCACATTTGGTCTTTACAATTTCAATATTTTCTCCTAGACATCAAGACAATCTCTTCCAAGAACAAATGATCAACAATTGTCTCATTAACATCTCCTTAGAAGCACACTCCTTTAGTTTTATTTATTTATTTTTGTAATGGGTTTATTTTATTTATTTGATGATTTGAAGGCATATATCAATTACTGGTGGTAAAAAGAAGAAACTGAAAATTATTATCCTTACAATTTAATTATCAGTTCAAACAATGCATTGCTAATATACTGATAAAATGAATCATGCAATTTATTGAACACATGACTAGTGTTAATAAATAAGTAGATATGTGTCATTTGTACATTCATTACCTCTCAAAACCCACATGACTATTAGGGATGACTGTGAAGTTGATTAAAATAAAATAAAATAAAATAAAATAAAATAAAATAAAATAAAATAAAATAATAAAACATAAATACAAACAAATAAATAAATAAATAAATACAAATTCCAATTGAACTTGACAGCCATCCATTGCAACAGGCTCACTGGAAAAATGTGAGTTTTGAATGACATGAGGGTGGTAATGAATGTGTATATATGATCAATATTATCAAAGATGTTATCAAATTATACAACAAAATAGGACTTTACAAATATCTAGAGAAAAAGGCTTTTAATCTATTTATTCATTTATTTATTTATTTATTTATTTATTTATTTATTTATTTATTTATTTATTTATTTATTTTTGACTACTACACTTACTCTTGACATTCTAAATGTGATACTGATAATATTGCTGGCTACTGTAAGATAGATTTTTATTTTATATTATAGTTTGTTTATTTATTTATTTATTTATTTACTCATTTTTTCTACAGAATTTTTGCCAGCTTATTTTTGCCACAGAATTAACCAAAGAATAATTGCAAGATAATTTTTTTCTTGCAATTTTGAGAAAAAAGTTGCAATTGTGAGATATAAACTCAGACTTGCAAGTAATTGTAAGAAAAAGTCAGAATTGTGAGATAAAAGGTCACAATTTATTTAATTATTTTATTTATTCATGGAGGTAAGAAAAAAAAATTCAGTTCAAAAATTCAAAAGTTCAAAAATAAAGTTTGAATTGTAAAATAAAAAGTTGCAATTAGAACATGATAATTAGGAAGGGGACAATTTTTAATAAATAAATAAATAAATAATTGTGATGTCATACCCATGTCATTATACAAATATGTGTCCTGATATGTCACAAAAACAGACACACACACACACACACACACACACACGCGCACACACACACACACACACACACACACCATTAACCTAACTACAATGCTTTTCTCTTCATTTCTTATCCGTTCTCGTTCCTGTCTCCGTCACACTCTGTGCCAAGACCTCCATTTCTGAGTTTGCACCTTTCACACCTCCACGTCCCACAATCCAATCTGCTAGATCACTCCCTCACACTTCCTCTCACCGCTCCCTCATTTCTGTGCATATTTACAGCCGTCGTCTCTCACTTTCTTTCTTTGTTCCCCGTTTCTCTTTTGTCTCTAGTCTCACTCGCACTTCTCTCTGATCCCTCCGTTTGCACGTTTGCCATTACGAACAAACCTCACGCTTTTCAAAGAGAACATCAATGAGACTGATGCAATCTTCACACAGCGTGTCAGAATCACCCTCTTAAACAAAATTAATCAAAGGCGGAAGATACCGGCACTGTCATCGACAGCCGTCTGTTGTTCAGCCAAGCGACAACGTTTGAGTCTCGAATCTTCTAGATGGAGCAGCATCCCTTCCATCTCGCTTTGAGAAGATGCACAATTCAAAATAAAAGCAGATTTAGATGCAGGCATATGGTTCGCAGGTGTACGTCGACGCAAACCAAAGAGTTTTAGTTGGAGGCCTGCCAGTTTGTAAGACTTCAAGAGACTAAATACTGTCAAAATAAGCTACCATCTCATCAGTGCTGGCATTGAGGCCGCTAACCATGTTTGGCTTCTCTCTGCCACAACATCCTTTCATCCATTGTAAGTGGCAACAAAAGACCCAATTCTGTTGTCATCTTTGCGGGAGAGGAGGCTATGAATGAAAACGAACCACTACGAGAGCAAAATCCCTCATATCGTGTTTCGGCTCTTGAGAACGGCTGACAAATGATTACATCAACCTACCGGCATCGTGTTGCAGACAGCTTTTGGAGCATGAAAAACGCCTGTCTTATTCTTTTGCCTTATTACGGCGCAGCTCCTCAGCGGTCAGCCTGTTTCTGATCCAAACTATTCTGTGGCTTCAGCTGAGAAAATACAGCCGCCCGGCCAAAATAAGCAACGCTTGCCTGCTTTTCAGCGCCGCTGGCTGGAACTGACAGTTGGGAGACCCTGCCCATGGAAAACATCAGGACAGGAACGAAAGAGGAGATCTTAATGTGTAACTCTCACAGCTCAGAATGCTTCCCTTTAATTTCCTCTTTGATTTATCATCTTTAGCGACCAGATACACACATGCATAAAAAGTGTGGACTTGGCATTCCCAAAATCAAAAAAAAACTTATTTGGAAAAAAAAAAAAAAAAAAAAAAAAAAATTAATAAAATATGCAATTTAAAAAAAATAATGCAATTTTAAAATGTATTTTCCAGGCCTGGAATACTCATTAACAACTAGAATATTTTAATGGAATTTCTATAGTAAATGTTTGTAAATGTCTATAGTTTGTAAATGTTTTATATTAAATTTAGTAAAACATTTTTGTAGTATCTATATCCTAGTTGTATTTTAAAAAAAGAAAGAAAGAAAGAAAGAAAGAGAAAGCAGGTTGCTTGAGAAGCAACAAACTAATCTGAAAAAGTTTTCTCTGAGTCTATTTACACTGTGTGCAAACAGCTGACCTTGAGGCTATTTTTATCTCCACCCACCTTTGCTCACACAATTTTCCTTTAGTACAACTTATCACTTTTATAGATAACAACATCTGTCACTATTTGCATTTACTGTCAACAAAACGCTATTTATACGATGACATAAACAGTATCTACTATAGATGGTTTAATAGATCAATCACAATTTAATATGCAAATAAATGCAAGCCAAAAAAACAATTAATATGCACATTTTATAATATCATCACTATTATTTACATGTTTGTTGCTGAACATTCTATCAATGTGAATAAATGAGAGCTTTTCAAACTATGAAGTGAAAAATGTGAAAACAGATCACATCTAAAACTGAAATCATCTGAAATCAAAAGGTTCAAACACATTAATTGCACAAGACAACGCAATTACTGTAATTACATTTTGCTTAAAGAAAGTCTTTATATATCGTGCCAGTGCTGCAGTCTAAAAATAATACTGTGCTATTTGAGAAAAAAAAAGTATTTCAGTAATGAAAATCCAATGAGAAGTGTATGGGTTTTTTTTCTTGCAACTCTTACTTATTACTAACTATTTATTTTATTTCATTGTGACCAGAATGTGTTTTAATGACATTCACCTCAAGATTCTCTTTTTTTTCGTCTCACTTTCTCTCTCATACAGACACACTCACGTTTAAACGTTTGCGCGTGAATAACTATCTGCTGGGTGTCTGTCGAGGCAGAAGTAAAGTGTATTAATTATTGCCGCACGTGTTTGGAATTATTCCCTTAATTGAATCCAGACGATTATCGTGACAATATACGCCTCATAATACAGGTATCATTACAGGTGCTCAGTACAGTGATAGATATGCTCTTGAATTGCCTCTATTCATTTACAGGCTTTAGCTTAATATATTGGAAAAGTAGAGCAATTCCTTTAAGAGTCTGATAAACTGAGCTCCCATAAAACCGCTGCGCTGAAACCCAAACCGGGCCATCCGTCATAATACCACCGCCAGTTCTGAAGGGAAAGTAAATGAAAATGGAAAGAATTCCTCGCTTTTTGATGTGGTATTGGCTTCTAACTTCAATTTAAAGGATGTTTTGTGCTTTTTCAACCTGATTCATCAAAACTTATGTTTCACGTGAGATCAGATCCAAGAAGTACAGCCTCGAAAGGCGTCACGAGACCCGCGCACGCTAACCGGGCCAAACCTAATTTTGCTGCTATCATTTGACAACGGCTGGGCCAGATTATCATAGCTCTATTATGATGTTAGCGCCGTCATATTCTTTCCCCCATTTTGTAAATGGAAGTAGCTCCTTTCATGTTGACCTTGCCACCATCAATTGATTCCGTCGCTTTGGGCCCAGGTCTGCCAGGGGTTGTCTGCTTTTATTAGCGGACAAGATTGTGCGCTTGTTGCGAGATGAGGGCCGGAACCAGACAACCATGACACCCACTAGCGTGAGATAATTCCTCCCAGCTCTTCTGAAACTCAGCTAATGGCCTTTGACAGCTCCTCAGAATGGCAAATGCAAATGAACAGGGATGTTTCCACACGCTCCGGCCAGTGACATCAAAGAGAAAACGTGATAATACTGGAATGAGATGAGAGGAAGTGAGCGTGGATGGTGAACTTCAGGCTCTTTAGGGGATGAAAGGAAGAAGTAGGTCAGGAAAGAGATTGGAACACCAGCAGATCTTAATAAAAAAATACTTACTATGGTGTTACTAAAGTATAGTGATGACTTTAAATAATACGGTACCGTACTTATAGACTTTTAAACCATTTGTATTTACAAGGCACTTCTAGGAATCTTAAAGAATGGCTACACTTTATATTAGGGGTTTATATTTATAGTTTGTTTGGAATAATGTACTTACTGTGTAAATTACAGGTGGGATATTGTTGAGGTTTAGAGACAGGTTTTGGTGATTTGGTTAGATTTAAAGGTGGTTTAAGGTGTAGAGGTAGAGGTTGACTGTGATTTTAAATACAGAAATGAATAATAGATGTAATTACATGCAGGTACAATGTAAATCAGGTATGTACACAATAAGTGCCTTGTATCAAATGATTCATTTAAATGTAAGTACATATGTGACCCTGGACCATAAAACCAGTCACAAGTGTTATTTTTTTTTTTATTGAGATATATACATCATCTGAAAGCTGAATAAATAAGCTTTCTATTGATGTATGATTAGTTAGGACAATATTTGGTCGAGACACTGAGGGTGCAAAAAAATCTAAGTATTGAGAAAAACGCCTTAAAAATTGTCCAAATGAAGTTCTTAGCAATACATATTACTAATCAAAAATTAAGTTGTGATGTAGGAAATGTACAAAATATCTTCATGGAACATAACCTTTACTTAATATCCTAATGATTTTTGGCATAAAATAAAAAAAGTATAATTTTGACCCATACAATGTATTGCTGGCTATTGCTACAAATATACCTGTGGTACTTAAGACCGGTTTTGTGGTCCTGGGTCACATATTAGTTAAAGACACCTTAATATATATAATATAATATAATATAATATAATATAATATAATATAATATAATATAATATAATATAATATAATATAATATAATATAATATAATATTTTATTTTATATTATTTTATTTTATTTATTTGTAAAATAATGTAAATATGCAATGGCAAAAACATTTTAACAAGTTAACAGTAAATTTCCTTTACAATATATGGTGAAAAACTGTAATAGATGTAGACATTTGTATGTACTTTTACAGTAAAACACTGTTAAATGTACATATTTTAAAAATCTTACAATTTACACTTAAAACTGTTAATTGACATTTCCACAGCTCCCTAAATGATATTTTACATTTGACCATTTTGTTTAAATAATTGTTTCTTATTAGGTTTTGTAATCAGTTATGAAAAGCAATAGTTAGTAACAATTATAGTAAATTTCAAGTTTGTGCGTTTGTTTGTTTGTTTGTTTGTTTGTTTGTTTGTTTGTTTGTTTTGTTTTCTACAGCATGGCACCATATCTAAAACCCATAGTGATACTGCTGTTTTGTAAGCACAGTGCACTGTTTTTAATATTGTCAAATGTGACATCATTATATAACGCATCATTGACCAATTTGAATGATTTCGCAGCATGACACTATACAGAACTCTTCGCCCTGTGGCACTAAGGTGGTACCATTAAAGATCACCTGGAGAAAGGTCATTTTTATGATCAAATGTCAGATACAATTTCATCTGTATGAAAGTCTTTCAACAGCAGGAAACCCAAAAAGCTTTGCACACAGACACACACACTCACTCATCCTCTTTCACCTGTACACACACAGCTGGTCACACAGCTGAAACACAGCCCAGGTGCACAAATAATCAATCAACCCATCTAAAAACTAAATGCAGTTTATATGTGATGGGTTATGACATTACATAATAGTTTGCAATTACACTATACTACTTGTTTTTATAACCAGTGGCAGAAAAGAAAAGCGTTTAGGAACCAGTCATTGGAAATGTTCGGAATAGTATGCTACTTTTACTATTGCTGTAGTATAGAGTATAGTGCATATTTCACAGTGTGCAACCATTGTGCATGTGTGGAATACACAAACAGCCTTTTTTATATTATATTATATTATATTTTATATTATATCTGCTAAAATAAGCAACATGCAATATTGCAACTGTGTCCTGCAATATGTTTGATTCTGAAGTAATTTCAGACATTAATATTAAAGGCTGAATTCATAGTAGCATGCTTCTTTTACTATTTCCCATAAAATCTCTTAGTTTACCAAGTTTTCTCTTGTGAGTGACTGTTCGCACAAATGAAGCTTTGTTTTGATAGCAGCAGCTAGTTTTGTTCATAAATTCAACAGTGAATCTGGCACGAAAAACAAGTAGCTGAAATTTCAGCCTTTCAAAACAACAAATATTTTATGCACTTTCAACTTATCAGGTGCGTTTGTAGCTCTGTGCCAGCGCTGGACTCTCTCTGGAGGTTATCGACTGACTGTGAATGTGACTTTGGCTGGATTTGTTGCCCAACATTTCCAATTTGTTCAGTTTTTGGACCATACACTCCTTCCCACCTGCCCGCTGTTATTTCAGGAATTTTCACGAAGGCCATGTGCCGCCCTTGTGCATTTTTAAAGACATTTACGCCCAGTTACAGAAACGGAAAGAGCTAAGTAACTTCGACCCCTTTATAGCCAGTGATATTAAAGTGAGCCATTGAGGAACAATGCAAAACACATTTGCAAATTAATAT
This sequence comes from Labeo calbasu, assembly GCA_019740295.1. Lineage (NCBI taxonomy): Eukaryota > Metazoa > Chordata > Actinopteri > Cypriniformes > Cyprinidae > Labeo > Labeo calbasu. The sequence goes on along the minus strand of JAHKKF010469542.1, from coordinate 37,120 downwards.
GCCGTAATGTACTTTACGGTATAGATCCAATGGAGTCTCTCTTTAGTGGGCTTTGAGTGGACGCTCTTAATGATTAATTCAAAACAATTAAAAATGCATAGAATGCAATTTCAACAGCACAAGGACATTCCATTAACTGAAAAACGCTCTTTTTGAGCTAAACGGCCACAAGATCCAAAGCGGGGTCCCTTAAGTAGTTCTAGCACTGTAAAAACATTATGGGTTTGGCCCGAATTGGGGCAATTACTTCACAAGTCAGCTAACGCTCCAGACCGGGCCGACGTCATTTGGACGTTCAGCACAAGCTTCTATTGCCTTCTGAAAGCTTACAAAGCAACATAATTCTGACAAATGGCATGCTAGTATTCATGATAAATGTCTTACGGCTCATCCTAAAAGGTTAAAGACGATTTATGAGCAGGACTTTGTGTTTTGTTTTGTTATGTAACATCTTACACTATTGAGATATATTTTTCATTTCGGGTTTAAGTAACACTGCTACGCATGAGAGCCAGCCATTGTCAAAGAAAGACTCAATACCTGCTTCGCTCCGCCATGCTCTCTTTTGCACTGCTACTTCTTTACCCCGTTCCCTTCATCTTGGGTTGTTTTGTGAGATTGTTTTAAGTTCCACTCCATTACCATCCCACCCGCTCAGATTTTCAAGCGAACACGCAATGAACCCCCAACAGGAAATCCATTGAAAACCTCCAGCTGAGCTCTTGCTAAAAGAACGGGCTGATACAGCCATCAAAAACCGGTCATCTGAGCTGCGGTGCAATGGTATCATATGTGGTTTCTATTGAGTCTTGACACCTCGGTTTCATGCAGGTTTGATCTAGACGTGTCCCAATTTTGAAAAAGTTTTAAATACACTTAATTTTTCACAGTCTCCTCTCAAATATGACATTTCAAATGGGATGCTAATTGTTATTTTACTCAAGCTCCGATATTAATTGTACTCTGGATATCCTGTGGAGTTTTTATGGGCTTTTCAAAATGTTTGGATCAGACAGTCATTCTGTTCACTGAATAATGAAAGTTTGATGAAAATCTACTAACCCTCAGGCCATCCAAAATGTAGATGAGTTTTTTTTTGTTGTTGATCAGATTTAGAGAAATGTAGAATTTCATCACTTGCTCCCCAATGAGAGTCCAACAGCTGATAAATGCATCACAATAATCCACAAGCAATTCACACCACTCCAGTCCATCAGTTAACATCTTGAGAAGCCAGAAGCTACGTTTGTAAGAAACAAATACATCAAGACCCTTTTTTAACTAAAATCTGAGTCCGTAATACATAATAATGCTTCCTCCAGTGAAAGAGTATTTTTTTAAGTGCATAATAAATGTATTTGTAGTACACTTAGCATAAAATAAATGTATTTTAAATACATTTCAGTATATTTATTTTTTTTTTGCCAGGGGAGCTACAATTATTTTATTTAAAACCAAGCATAATTTGGCAACTTGTTTAATTCCATATGCTTTTCAGACTCATTCATTTGTTCTTATCGATTTTAGACTCACGGTATTAACATTTATCCAGTTGGTCAGTGCTAATTACAGGTGTAAATGGGGTCCAAAACGGATTAGAGTGATCTAGTCACTCTAATCACATGCGGTGGTGGAAAATGCTTGTGACCACATCACATTAGTAGTGTAAACACTAATCCATCCAGGCAACAGTGAAGGAGCGCCTGCTCACCTGTCAATCTACTGAGCACTTAGATTCTTCGGGATTCTTATTACATTTAAATATTTCACTCTGTTATATCACAGCAGACATTCGGATTCAAACCTTTGTGTGGATTTAAGAGGAAACTGATCATAATTTTAACCATCATCATTTCAACCCATTTCTATAAGGTGAGAAAAAACTGTGCTAAAGCTCTAGCTGAATGGAAAAGGAAAAGCAATTTATGCCTCACAATAATCATATCATCCAGTAATCTTCTCAACCTATTCTCTAACAGTGTGAAATGTCTATTTTCTATAATGTTTTTATCACACACATGCGTTTTTCTATCGTTATTCCATATAGTTGCTAGGGTGGGCAAAATGGTCTGCCACACTTAGCAGGTCTTGACAACAAGAACTAAATGGGTAGTTCACTCTAATTTGCTTACACTCGTGTTTTTGCCGTGTGACTTTCTTTTGTGGAAAAATAAAAAGTGATAACAGAATGGAAATTTTTTTTGGAGGTGAGCTCTCACTTTAAGCAGTGGCACTGGCTCTCGTTTTCCACTGTGACTGTTTTCAAACAGGTTTCCCCCTTTCTGCTGTTGGTCAGAAATACAGATAGCCCCACCCCCAAACTCACCATTGGTTGAGCTGTTGCTGGGTCAAGCAAGCAGAATTAATGTGTTTGGCGCCAAGAAGTCACATTGTTCATACTTTTTTGGAGAAATAAACATATTAATGGCTTGTTCTGCAGTCTCTGCAGATTTATCAAGTAGCAGAAAGTATTATTTCTGTATTTTCACATAAAAATACAACAGTTCACCAGCTGAATCATGGGCAGTCACACAATACTACAGTAACTGTGACTCATTCTCAGGAGTTAGATGAGGACAAACATGTACACAAGCCTTACAAAGACTCAATATTGGTCACATAATGAGTACAGAAACAGCCTCAAGATCCTGCGATTCCACATTCATTTGGACTTTGCTTACATGTGAGACCGCGTTCACCCACCGCTGCAGGGGTCATCGTCTGTCCAGCAGCGAAATCTTTTGCCAAACAGATGCCACGCTCGTGGCTTTGTGAGGGGGACACGGTCGGTCAGTGGCTGCAGGTGCTGAGACCAGCTGTGTCCCTCCAAATCACTCCAACTGGACATGCTTGTGAGTTTTGGATGATTGCTTATCACTGAAATAAACACTCTATATGAAGTCTGAGAGGCAAAACAAACCTGAGGCACACACGACAAGAGAATCAGAAACCAGCTGTGTTTCTAGCAGGAATTCGTTAAGATGTAGTATTATATCATTTATTCATTTTTGAACCTTAATTATTGTCACGGCGGGGGATTAAAAACAAATTTACAGAGAATTTGGAGGAAATTCTGCAATATTTACTACCTTCTGCAATAAATATTAAAACAGTCACTGTTTAATCACTGTTAATGTGCAATTATTTTAAATTTATTGAGACACTATTATATTTTTTATTTATATTTTAATTAGTTTTTTACTGTAATTTTATTTATTTATTTATGCATATGTGTATGTATTTATTTTTCATTTTTACTTTTTTACTCTTATTTATTTTACATCAAGTTAAACTAAATTAAAATGAGAACTGTTGCCTTGTCAACTTGCTGTAATAAAATAAATATTTATTTATGCTTTATTGCATTTCAATAACGTTTATTTAATTTAATTTAGTTTTTGTGGTTTTATTTTTTTTAATTAACTTTAATAACTGTGATGTACACATGCACGCTGATGTCTTTGGCTGTTGTGTCACATCATTTTTTATTTTTTTTTTAAGCATCTCACATCTTGAGCATTCAGGATGTTAAGACAATATGCCATGTTAAAAATAGTTTTACCTTTTAAAAATGAACTTTCGTTATGTTTTGTCCTGCTATTTCTGAATGCAAAAATGCATCCAAGATGGGACTTTTATCTATCCATTGGTTGTTGATTGGATGGAGGTAGATCTTCAGATCGATGTTAAGAAAGGGGCAGGTTAAAATGAACTAAAAAGTCTTTTTCATCAGGAGATCCAGTTATGACCACAAACTGGTTACAAATGATGAGCTTAAACAAAGGAACATATGCATAAATGAATTGTTTACAATAAAATGAGTTTAGAATATACATGAATTCCCATTCCATGGCCGCTTTAAGAAATGCATCTGATCATGCTTTGGAGAAAGTGATGCTAAACATGCAATAAAATGGTGCAAAAACACCAACTAGTCCTAAAAAAAAAAAAACAAGCTATAGACTAGTTTTGAACAGCAGTAGTTTATAGTTTCTATTCAGTTTCTCAGTGTACTGCAGCACACAATACACAAACATCACCCATTTCTAATTCAAAAAAAGGGGGTCATGCTCATGGAGTAACTGTATGGGGTTCTGTAAAGGGGCACGTAGTCCAAGCTAAAGATGGGATAATTAGGCCGTCTGTGCTTTATGTTCAAGACCACAGCCAATTACACAGACACGGCCAAGAGAGGCAGAGAGGAGGATGATTAGAGAGCACAGGACAACACAGAAATCTCGGAAAAACATGGCAGTAATCACACAGGCTGGAATCACAGCGGTATGTCATCTGTGTTCATCTGAAGATGCCTCTCCACACAGACAATCAGCTCTGCATTAAGAGGGACCGACCTCTACAGCGGGACTCGCTTCTGCGTCACCAAGGCAACTAATTTGATCCGTAAATAAACAGCTGAGGACTCGGATGACTTATTTATTTATTTTATTCTTATTTTATTTAATGTTTCCAAAAGCAGACTCTGTATAAATATCATAATGTCGTAGGGAAGAAAAAAGATTTATTATTATTATTATTATTATTATTATTATTATTATTATTATTACTACTGCTACTACTACTTGAAAATATATTGTTTTAAATATCTGGTTAGTTGACAGATGTTCTCAGGTCTTTTCTGCCCTTGTAAAAAATAAAACAGGCTTTAGAATACATTGAAAAAGAATACTTATTACAGAAATAATATATTTTTAAAAAGTATATACTTGAGTGTGAACAGAATGTAATGTTTTTGGACACTTCATTGCATCACAAATAAATGAAATATAGTTTTAATTTAAATGTATTATTTATTTATTTTTTATGTTACTTTATTTATTGATTTATTTATTTGATCCACTTGGGAGGACTTGTCATTTTTTAAATGCATTTATGTATGTATGTATGTATGTATGTATGTATGTATGTATTTATTTATTTATTTATTTATATGGTCTAAATATGGTTAAAGTGTGCTGAATGCACAGACAAACATTTATGCTAAATAAAACCTGTATGTCATGCGTTTTTATTAAATGTATTTGAAATCATAAAATTGTAAAAAAGTTGTCATTTAGTAGATTTAATTTATATGAAGTTTAAATGTAATATCAAATAATACACTACATTTACAGTTATAATCAAGTTTTTTACATGTGCTTTAGTATGTTAGTCTACACATCAAAATAAGTGTTTTTTTTTTAAAGCCTGACAAAATATTTATATTATAATTCAATCAAATTTCAATTTATTACTTAATTATACTGTTGTACAAAACAATGCTTGCTTTATTTATTTATTTTACATTTTGTATATTTTTGTACTGTTTTGAAGCCCATAAATAACCTAAATGTAAAATGACTTTATTTTACGTTTTTTTACGTTTTGTTTCTTTGCTATTCTTCAACCAGTTTTCATTTAGATAAGTGTAGACAAGAATGACAGGAAATGATGGGCAAATAGTGCAGATGTGAATGTGCATCACTCATATGAGCAGCGCAGATCAATGCGTCAGAGCACTAGGCCGTGTTTTCTCTCCTCCTAATCTTACAGGAACAGCTGAAATCCAGTCAAACAAAAAAAATAACGGTGTACAGACATAATCTCACTGGAGTATTATGTGCATTAAAACAGCAAATTAACAGTAAAACATGGCAGCTCAAGTCCTTGAGCAGATCTGAGTTCTCAGTCGGTGAGATTAGCGAGAGGAAGTTAATAGCAGACCACCGGCTCACACGCCAGTCCCTCAACTTCTCCCTCACTGAATAAGCCTCCTCAGGATAAAACTGAAAGTAATTTTATGTCTGGTTACACGAACACCTGCTGGACTGAAGTGGTCTGAAAGCCTCATAAGAGCGTCTTAATGGTTTCCTCCACATTTTTGGCATGTCATTTACTGTGGAAATCTGAAAAAGTCTACGAAAAAGGAGTGATTAACCTTTCACATGTGAAACGTCCGTCCATTTCCTCCTTTGTATTTTTTTCTCATTTCAGCTGCATATGTATAATTATCTCAATGGAAAAAATATTTTTCTTCCTCTCAGTGCAGACTCTCAAGAAAAAACACTACATATATACCTAGTACCATAGCATTACCATCTGAAACCATCACTACAATGGTGCCAACACAATATTTATTGTGTTGTAGCAATGCTTGCCTTTGCATGGACCACTAATTATCATGAGTTAAAATTACCAGCATGTTATTTTACTTTCAAATTTCATGCTATTGCCCCAGGTATGATGTGAATGAGTTAATTCTTGTCCCTTATGCCTCATATTTTTTACACTGCACATGTTTCATCTCTTAATTACAGCCATAAACCCACCTTCTCTCTTTGGGACGTCTGACTTTACTCCGTGAGTGTGAGATCTGGCCGCATTTAAAAGTGCGAAGAAAGTGTTACACGCTAAAGGAAAAAGAATAATAAGGAAATGGGACTGGAAAACACATGATTCAGAACAGCATAACATGAGAATATGGGATTGATAAAACATCTGGAGAACAGAGAGGAAGTGGTTCGCTCAGACAGGTGCACATGCTAATGCTAAAAACAAATCTTGAGCCAAAACATTCCTCACTTTATATACTACAGATCTAGAGAGCTTTTAACAGCTTTTTAATAAGTTACTTGGTGTTAAATGAAATCAAGCCTCCCCTTTTCAAACATTTACCATGACAGTACCATCGTATTCTTTGAATATTAATGAAATACCAGGTAAACCATTCGTACATACGTACAACAAAAAAAAAAAAAAAATATATATATATATAATTAAAAATATATTAATAATAATTGTTTGAAATGCCACCTGTAGATAAGTGTATTTAATTTGCATACATTATTCAGTCTTATAAAATAAATAAATAAATAAATAACAATAAGTTGTATGTTTTCCTGGAAAATACTATTTCAATATCTCATTTTCAAAATTTTGTTTAATCCAATGTATTACTTGCAATTCCTTTATAATTTGTTTTTTTTTTTTTAACAAACAAACAAACAAAAATACTAGCAATTTCTGATTTAAAACTATTTCTACACCTTTTCATTGTAGATTACAGAATACAGTATAATAGTCAAATTAATTTATTAAATGTGTTAAATTGTTAAATGTGTTAAAAACAAATAATGCTTTTATTTAGAAAACCTATGGAAGCCTGTTTCCGCCACTGAATAAAGTTTTTTTTTAAAAGGTTATTTACTTTTTTTATTTCACAGTTCTGACCCTTTTTCTCAAATTTGCGAGATATGAATTCACAATTGCGAAACAAAGTCAGAATTGCAAGATAAAAACTCACAAATACTTTTTTCCTTGCAATTTTGACTTTTTTCTCCGAATTTTGAGATATAAACTCAAAAATTGCACGTTTATATCTCACAGTTCTGACTTTATGATCTACAATTGCGAGTTTATATCTCAATATTTGGAGGAAAAAAGTCAGAACTGCTAGATAAGTTTTGATTATTTTTCATATTTTTTTTCAAATTAAACTGATCAAAAGTGACAGTAAAAGAAAGAAATAAAGACCTTTCCAATAAATGCTGTACTTTTGATGAACATTAAATTAATCAGACAAGTCTGGGAAAAAAATAATAATCTTTAATGTTTCTTGAGCAACAAATCAGCATATTAGAATGATTTCTGAAGGATCATGTGACACTGATCCAGTAATGATGCTAAAAATTTAAATTTGATCACAGAAATAAATTAGATTTTAACACATGTATTTACATAGAAAACAGCTATTTAAAATTGCAATAATATTTCACAATATTTCTGTTTTTACTGTATTTTTTAATCCGATAAATGCAGCCTTGGTGAGACGTTTCATAGTATATTTCAGTCTAACATTACCATCTCAAGCCATCATTGTACAGTCACACCATTAGCTTGAAATGTGTCGATGAAGAAATGTATGCTTGCATCAGCCTACACAAGCCTTATTGTGTCTGTTTTTAAGCAGCCTGAATTAGCATTCCAACAAAGAGCAAATCAAAGCGACGCGGCCTGTTTCTCTCTCTAGTACTGAGATTCTGACAGCGTGTTCTTTCCAGCCCTCAGGTCTGATTTTAATATGAAATACAGCCTTTGACATGATAAGAGCAAGAGATCCTCAGAAATTGGCCACAGACTGTACAGCCTGCACTCCCCAGACAAAGCATAATGCATAATGGCCTGTATGTTTTCCATATATTATACACTCACAGGTATTAGAACAATGATGTTTACTCTCGAGTGCCAAGAACAGTAAATGCCATTGGCCTCTGCAGTGCTTCTGTAATATGAGGCTTGTTTTGCGTAAAGCAAAGTAGGATGATGAATTCAGAAACATAAACCTGATTTACTGTGGCAGCGGTGTCTGCAAAAAACAAACTTAGCTTGAGTGTGTGAGGTCACTTTAATTTACTCCAGGCTTTTAAACTTAAATATGGCTTGTAAACTTAATGTCCCGTCCAGAAAAACTGCACTAGAGCTATGCTAACTTTGTAATTTGTGAAGAGCAAAGAAGGAAGCTTTTGAAAAGTTATGGCTTTACAATTGTACTCCGTCGAGAACTCAAGACTCATGTCTGCTGTACCAGTCAACATTGTTTATACTCAGAAAAATGACAAGTGTATGATCATCCTCAAACCTCTGATTTTTGGAAAATGTGATCATTTACTGTATGATTTCTTATGAGTTTTACCTCTGTTCCAACTAATGTTTACTTAAATGTTAGGACAAAACGTTTTTAAACTAATATTTATTGAATGTTCTTATTAATATTTAATATATGTTCTCGTAACGTTGAGAGAAAATGTCCTTGTGATTGTTATTTATCCTTGATGAACATTCTAAAACAACTTTTTTGCAACTTTTAAATATTCTAATCACAAGAAGAAAACAGAACACTTTAACAGTTTTAGAACAATAAAAATAGCATTCAGATTCAAACATATTTTGGGTGAAAAAGTTACTAGAATGTTTTTGTAAACTTTAAATAACATTTTAATTATCAAAAGAAAACGTCAGCGTTTTAGAAACAATGTTCCCACAACATCTTTACAACCTACATTTGTCACCTGGGGTTGATGTTAACCTTTAAATCTCCATCTTTCATTAACATACCAGAGCCCATAGGTGTAGATTCTGGTGGTCTGAATGATTCATTCCTGAATGAGACTGACCCAGTTCTCAATTTCTTGACTGACCCAGTGATCTGGATACAGTTATTTTCGAGGTTAGTTTATTTGAAGAGAAGACTGTCAGCAAAAAATAAATTGGTCTGTTAAGCAAATGACTTAGTCCTATGGGTTTGAACTAACATGAAGGCAGTATTGTTATTGGTAACTAAAACTAAAGTTTAAATGAAACGAAATGAAATGAAATACAAATACTAGATGAGAAGCCATAAAATAAATAAATAAATAAATAGAAGTGGCAAATTGCTTTGCAAACTATGCACACCCCTTCAAGTAAACTGTTACCTTAGAAGTTTTCAGTGTTCCATGTGAAGGGAGATCATTTTGACAACATTGCCATCTGTAAGTTAAATAAAAAAAATGCAAAGTAAAAACGTTTCCGTTTTTTAGTACATTGTTCCTGTGTGTATGTAGCCAAACTGAAATAAAATAATCTTAAGTTGAAGTAACAAAATTACAAAAAAATAAAAATAAAACTGGCATAAATATAAATTAAAGCTTTATACTGCATATATACAAGCGAGGTCAAAAGTTTACATACACTATTCAGAAGCGACAAAATGTTAATTATTTTACCAAAATAAAGAGGGATCTTTATTTACTAATTTACTACTGACCTCAATAAAATATATCACATAAAAGACTTTACATATAGTCCACAAGAGAAAATAATAGTGGAATTTATAAAAATGACCCCTTTAAAAAGTTTACATAAACTTGATTCTTAATTCTGTGTTGTTACATGAATGATCCACAGCTGTGTTTTTTTTTTTTTGTTTTTTTTTTTTTTGTTTAGTGATAGTTCTTCATGAGTCCCTTGTTTGTCCTGAACAGTTAAACTGTCCGCTGTTCTTCTGAAAAATCCTTCAGGTCACACAAATTCTTTGGTTTTTCAGCATTTTTGTATATTTGAACCCTTTCCAACAATGACTGTATGATTTTGGGTCGCCGTGATTTTGCCAAGTAAGACATGTTCCTAGATCATCATCTTTTGTTGATCCTGGACTTAACCCAATTTCTACCCCTAAACCTAACCCTAAGCATAATTTATTCCTAAAATCAGAGGGAAATGATAGCTGATTAACAAGGATGTAGAAGCATCTAACTCTGATCGTAAGCCTAAAACTGACATTTCCTGAAAAGTTATCCCTTAGTTCTGACTGGTTGATTGAAAAGTTGTTCCAGGAACAACAAGGATGTTGATCCAGGAACATGTTGTACTTGGTGAAATCACAGGCATCATGATTTTTGAGATCCATCTTTTCACACTGAGGACAACTGAGGGACTCATATGTAACTATTTCAGAAGGTTCAAACACTCACTGATGCTCCAGAATGAAAATCATGCATTAAGAGCCGGGGGGTGAAAACTTTTGGAATTTGAAGATCAGGGTAAATTTAACTTATTTTGCCGTCTGGGAAACATGTAAGTATCTTCTGAAGGACAGTACTAAATGAAAAAAAAAATATATATATAATATTTAGGCAAAATAAGAACAATGTACACATCTTAATTCTGTTCAAAAGTTTTCACACCCCGGCTCTTAATACATGTTTTTTCCTTCTGGAGCATCAGTGAGTGTTTAAACCTTATGTCATATTTGCATATGAGTCACTCAGTTGTCCTCAGTGTGAAAAGACAGATCTCAAAATCATACAGTTATTGTTGGAATAGGTTCAAATAAATAAAAATACTGAAAAACCAAAGAATATGTGGGATCTGAAAGATTTTCTGAAGAACAGCAGGCAGTTTAACTGTTCAGGACAAACAAGGGACTCATGAACAACTATCACTAAACAAAAAAACACAGCTGTGGATCATTCAGGTAACAACACAGTTTTATCAATCAAGTGTACGTAAACTTTTGAACGGGGTCATTTTTATAAATTCAACCGTTATTTTCTCTTGTGGACTATATGTAAACGTCTTTTATGTGAAATATCTTATTCAGGTCAGTACTAAATAAACAATAACATGTATTTTGTATGACTCCTCTTATTTTGGTCAAATAATTAACATTTAGCAGATTCTGCAAGTTGTGTCTAAAGTTTTGATCTCAACTATATACTATAAAACAACTGAAGTACATAATAAATGACTAAAACTAAAATTAAAATAACTTTTTATTTATTTTTTTATATTTACTGAAAATATAAAAATAAAATCTGAATCAGAATATTAATAAATGCAGTAATAGCATATAAAAAGGCAAAAAGAACACTTCATGAAAGCGAGCAATTTTAATTTTTAGGGTTTTTTTCAAATTGAAGTTGCACTTGGATTCATTCTTGAAACAGTTTTGCACTTAATTTCAGTTATCATCTCAAAAGAAAGCATGGTTATTTAGCATGTTGTAGTCTTTTGAGGGAGCTGTTCCTTTAATAGTGGCCATTTGCAAACCGGTGTTGACTGCCAGAAACATGTCTTTGGTGAACTCTAAAGCTGTTGTGATGGTCCAGTCCTCAGTGTATAAATATAAGCTAACTGTCAATCGGTGACTCTAGATGTCTTTGAAGCGTCCTGCTTGGAATTAGCGATAAGCTATTTTGACGGATGGGTTTCAGGCCTGTCCTTGTAGTTACACAGGTGTTCAAATTCCAGCCTCCCCACAGAGCAGAAGCGCAGGGTTATGGATTTAGCGGGCTGACACTCGGTATAAATACCCCGCTAACAAATGCTAATCTTGTTGGAGGAGCTATGTGAAACTGGGCCGGTACCAAGAGATAGAGTGACTGTCTTTCACTTGATGACACCTCAGCCTTCGTTCCAACGGCAGATAGTCGCACGCAACACATGCTAGTTATTAATAGACACGCGGGTGACAGGTACACATCACTGCCACTGCGGCTTCATGAATAAGCTAAGGTGTTATGGCGAAACTGACACTGGCATGCTGATACTTTCTGCTGTTTGTACACAGTCATGAACTCTGCTTGTTTTCATCTGTCATAATGTGTTTGCTACTTCCAAATAAAAAGTGCATTTATATAGGGCCCTATGATTTCTGCGATGCAGAAAACACGAACGGAATCGTGCACTCCAGTCATAAACATGGAATTTGCTGTGTAACGCGGAATGTCACGGAAATGTGAAATGAATATATTCAAAAGTAGGTCAGTACACTTGAATCAAATGGAGATGTGGACTAGTGTCTGTGAATATTAAACCACAAAAAGACAATTTAAATGTGGACCATGCATGTTTTGCATGTCTCTGTGTGAATGAAATTGTGCAGATGCGTAGTTTCACCTGCTTAAGTGCGTTTGGCACTCGCCATGTTTTCAGCGTCTGCCGTCTCACTAAAAGAAGACAAAAAAACACACACTTCATCTCCAGAACTGCTCTGAAAGTCATTTCATCAGCATTTGAATGTTTCTTCTCAGTGACCCGTCAAAATAAAAGTTTGGTTTACCTTGATGAATTTGTGATAAAAATATTACTGTTGTACAGTAGAATGTATGTCTTACTACTATTATTGATAATAAAATTATTATTAAAACTTTATTTTTAATGAAAAATCACACAATTTTTCTTCCATGTTTTAATTTTAACAGTAAAACTGTTGTGGAGTACTTTGAAATCAATCAATCAATCAATCATAAAGAAAGAAAGAAAGAAAGGAGATACGAGATGACAGAATTGTAAAGTAAAATAAAATAAAATAAAATAAAATAAAATAAAATAAAATAAAATAAAATAAAATAAAAAAGGGTTTGTTTAATTTTCATTTGATTAAAAGATCAATTAAATGTATGATTTATGCCATCATTTGATTACCAAAATTCAATACATGACACAGAACTTCTGGGGGAAACAAAACAAAACAAAAAACAAAACAAAATAAAATAAAATAAAATAAAATAAAATAAAATAAAATAAAATAAAATAAAATAAAATAAAATATTTTTTTTTGTTTGAAAAACAAAGAACTTCAGGGGGCAAATAAAAATAAAATAAAATAAAATAAAATAAAATAAAATAAAATAAAATAAAATAAAATAAAATAAAATAAAATAAAATAAAACATTCATAGGGCCCTATAATAATAATAATAATAATAATAATAATAATAATAATAATAATAATGAGTTTTGAGTATTAAACTTTTTGTTTTAAAATAGAATCCAATAAAAATGTAAATAAAACTACAGAATTTGATTAAAAAATAATAAAGAATTTGAGAAAATATATATATATATATATATATATATTTCACAGATTTTAATAAATTGTTGTTAACTTGTATAAGTTGCATGATTTCAATTAATTAGACATGCTTTTTTTTTTATATAAAATTGAATGTAATCATTAAAAGAATGTCCAGAATTTTTTTTAAAATGGAAATAAATAAAATTACACCACCGTCACAGTATAGAGACTCTATTACTAAGTTAAGTCTTTACAAACTCAACCGTCCACACAGGTGTTAAGACAATAGGCTGTTGAGTCTGAGACCTTTAGGAGGCTTGAGGAGCAGATGTTCTTCTATTGTTCCTTTGGTTTATGATGTTCACAAACCCGAATAAGGGTCTGCCATCAGCCCACTAATGGGGTAAAGCTTTCAACACGTCACATAAACTTTCATTAGTGGGGCCTCTCGGTCCAGCCACGAGCCACTTCTTGGCTCAATTAAAAGCATTACTACATTGAATGCTCGAAGAGTCCGAGCCCGTCGTGAAAGTTGGGGGTCTGGAACCTTTCCTGCGATTTGATTAGAAAGGAGATGGCCGGGAAACGTGATACGCCATCTCGTATCCATCGCAACACAAAAAAGGACGTGAAGCACCCGTTTCAGAGTCATAAATTACAATTATTTTTTTGCCAGAAAGGTTTGAGCAAGCCACTTAGCGTCTATCAGTCCGTGCATATGGTGAGATTAGCTGGCCGATGTTTTTCAGGAGCTGCTTCTAGAGAAATTGCATTACGGTAGGAGGAAAAGGGTCGTGGTGATCCAGGATGAAGGCTGGATATAGCTTCGATAAACATCACAAGACCTCAGATTCCACCACTGTCCATCTTACTGATGAAATGTCACAGTGGCAAAATTGGGTTTGTTTGCTTGGGTTTTTTCTTCTTTCATTCCTTAATGCCTTTCTCATCTTGCCAAAGTGTGACATTCCTTCTTTTGTTCAAGGCTTTTCTTAATCAAACACTTGAGTGTGGTCTTAGGGGTCACAGTTTGCTTCTCTCGCATACGTCAGATCATGTTTTAAGTTAGTCATTTACAGAGTAAATGGAGAAGTATTGTTTGCTATGACTTACAGGGAAACTAATCATTCAGTAGTTAGCAATTTTCAGGGCCTGATTTACTAATCAGGTGCACATTTAAGAACAGACGCAGCCAGATCATTTCAATAATGACCAATGCAATCTACCAAGAGTGGAGCAAATTAGTGTCTGATTCAAGACAAAACTGTGGAATCCATTTAGAATTAAATTGAGAATGCTTATTCAATGCAAAGAAATTCATTTAACTTCATTTAAATTCATTTAACTTTTTTTTTTTTTTTTGACTAGAAAGACATTTTCAGATTTTTAAATTTGAGTTATGAATTGTTTCTTTAATAGAGATTTCTGGAGCTTGACAGCTGTGATTACAATGAACTGTCAAAAAAAAAAAAAAAAAAAAAAAAAGTTGTGTCTAGACAGAATATTAATTTCTGTGAGAATTATTTTAGCTTTGCTGAAAGTGTCTCACAATGCTCGAACTGCTCAACAGTAAGAAAAGAGATCTGCTTAATGCACCTCAAATGAGTATGATTCTCTTGGTTACTTCAGAATAAAATAAAATAAAATAAAATAAAATAAAATAAAATAAAATAAAATAAAATAAAATAAAATAATTCATTCATTCATTCATTCATTCACCAGAATAAAGGTACATGACAGAATTTCTGGGGATAAAATAAAATAAAATAAAATAAAATAAAATAAAATAAAATAAAATAAAATAATTCATTCATTCATTCATTCATTCATTCATTCACCAGAATAAAGGTACATGACAGAATTTCTGGAGATAAAATAAAATAAAATAAAATAAAATAAAATAAAATAATTCCATTATTCATTCATTCATTCATTCACCAGAATAAAGTTACATGACAGAATTTCTGGGGATAAAATAAAATAAAATAAAATAAAATAAAATAAAATAAAATCATTCATTCATTCACTCATTCTTTCACAAAACCCTATTATTGAAAAAAGTAATAATAATAAGTTTTGATTATTAAAATTTTAATTAAACAATTAAAATAAAATCAAATGAAATTGAAATAGAAAACAGAACTTGGAGATAGATAGATAGATAGATAGATAGATAGATAGATAGATAGATAGATAGATAGATAGATAGATGGATGGATGGACGCATAAATAAATAAATAAATAGATAGATGGATAGAGAGAAAAAAAAATAACATGTTTCACAGTGTCCTAAGAAAATGCCTCACAGAAATGTACTAGAAAAGCAAGACAAGGACAAACGTCATACATAGATTTTGAAATTGTAGTTATGAAGTTGTTTCTTTAATAGAGATTTCTGGAGCTTGACAGCTGTGATTACAATGAACTGTCAAAAAAGTTGTGTCTAGACAGAATCTTAATATCTGGGTGAATTATTTTAGCTTTCCTGCAAGTGTCTCACAATGCTCGAACTGCTCAACGGTAAGAAAAGAGATCTGCTTAATGCACCTGAAATGAATATGATTCTCTTGGTTACTTCAGAATGCAATGTTACCTTGGAAACATGTTTCTTATTTAGGTCTAGCACGCTCTTTGATATTCACTTCAGTCAGTCAAGACAATGACATTTTATGTTCATGTCTAGTTCTGTTCCGTTCTGAATTATTATACATTTGCACCAGTCTACATCAAAGTTCTGCAAGTCACTTCACAAGGATCCATATTTGGATTTAATGCACGCATCTCGCTGCATTGGGAGATGCCAATCATTCATGAGATTTTCTGGCTTGTTCCTTTGAACTAATGATGAATAAAAAATGGTAGGAGGACTCAAGTCCCACTTGAGCTCTCTACACATGCTCCAGGTTTTGTAATTTGCAATTAGCCAAAGTGTCCAAGTCTTAATTTGATTCCAGCCAAACTCAATTGGCAACTCATCCTCTTCCAGACTTTCCCCATCTAAAATTACTCTTTCGAGATAGCAGGGAACCGAATGAGCCACAAAAACAAATCCTTTTACAGCATGACAGAGAATATGTCTTCGTGAAACAAGACCCTCGCTTGTGTCCCACACTATGGAAACATGTTTCCATTACTGAATAAAAAAGGTCATTACCACTTTTTAATCTTACAATTTAGACTTTTTTCTTGTAGTTGGGAGTTTATAATCTTGCATTTCTGACTTTTTTCTCACAGTTCTCAGAATTGTTATATAAACTCACTATCGTGAGTATTAAAGCCTGAATAGTGAGATATAAACCTGCACTTGTGAGAAATAAAGTTATATAAACAAATATATATATATATATATATATATGTATTTATCAGAATTGCATGATAGAAACTGACTTTTTTTTCTTGCAATTCTGACTTCTTTTCGAAGAATTGTGATATAAACTTGCAAATATGAGAAATAAAGTTATATAAACTAACATATAAAATTTCGGTTCTGACTTTGTTTAATTAATTGCGAAATGATCATGCAATTCTACCATTTTTCTCGTAATTTTGACTTTTTTTTTTCTCACAGTTGCATGATCATTTTAAAATTCTAACTTTTTGTCTCAGAATTGTGATATAAACTTGCAATTATGACAAATACAGTCATATATACCAAGTTATAAACTTGCTATTCTGACTTTTTTCTTGTAATTCTGACTTCTTTTCTCAGAATTGTGATATAAACTTATAATTATAAGAAATAAAGTTATGTAAACTAAGATCTAACTAACTCATACTTTTTTTAATCAATTGTGAAATTATCTCACAATTCTACAATTTGTTTTTCTCGCAATTGCAAGTGACTTCTTTTCTCAGAATTGTGCTATAAACTTGCAAACATGATAAATAAAGTCATATAAAGTCGTATAAACTTACAATTGTGACTTTTTGAAATTAGTTTGTGAAATTATCTTACAATTCTAAAATTTTTCTCTTAATTCTGACTATTTCTCACAATTGCATTATTTTTTTACAAACTTTTTTCTTGCTTTTCTGACTTCTTTTCTCAGAACTGTGATATAAACTTGCAAATATGATAAAGTAATATAAGCGCATATAAACTTGCAATTGTGACTTTTTAAATTAATTGCAAAATTATCTTGCAATTCTAACATTTTTCTCGCAATTCTGACTTCTTTTCTTAGAATTGCGATAAACTTGCAAATATGAGAAATAAAGTTATATAAACTAAGATATAAAATTTCAATTCTGACTTTGTTTAATCAGTTGTGAAATTATCATGCAATTCTACAATTTTTCTCGTAATTCTGACTTTTTTCTCCCAGTTGCATGATTATTTCACAAATCTAACTTTTCTCAGAATTGTGATATAAACGTATAATTATAAGAAATAAAGTTATGTAAACTAAGATATAAAATCGCAACTCATACTTTTTTTAATCAATTGTGAAATTCTCACAATTCTACAATTTTTGTAAAAAGTGACTTCTTTTTTCAGAATTGTAATATAAACTTGCAAATATGATAAAGTCATATAAACTTGCAATTGTGACTTTTTAAATAAACTGCTAAATTATTTTGCACTTTTTCTCACAATTCTCAGAATTGTGATGTAAACCTACAAATATGAGAAATAAAGATTTTTAAACTAAGATATAAACTTGCATTTCTGAGTTTGTTTAATCAATTGCGAAATTGCAATTCTACAATGTTTCTCGCAATTCTGACTTCTTCTCTAAGGATTGTCATATAAACGTGTAATTATGAGAAATTTATATAGATTTTATATAGAAAGTTATATAGATATACATTCATACGTATAAGCTATACACTCACAGTTCAGAATTTTAATTAATAGCAAAATTATCTCACAGTTCTAAATTTTTTTTTCTCACAATTCAAACTTCTTTTCTCAGAACTATGACAAACTCACAACTGAGAATTATAAAGTCCAGTCCAAGGGGGGAAAAATAGATTTTTTCTGACTTAATACTTGGAACTTTATAAATTGCTTGTTATAAAGTCAGAATTGTGAGACTGAAGTTTTTTATTCAGTAACAGAAACAGGCTTCCACACCACACCGTAAAAAAGCAATGAAATTAAGAAATATAAAGAAGCGGTGGTCAAATAAGAACAAAAACCTCTGGCGCAGCTCAATTATGAGTGGAAAGAAACAGGCGTTTTTGTCTTGTGGTTGGCTCACGTCCAGCATCTCATCCACACACACGAGACACAACTGTCTCTATAATGTGACCAGAGACCAGAAGAAAGTGTGTTTGGGGCTGATTTTACTGGAATATCCGTAGACAACAGGTTGTTTTCCTGTCTGTGGTTCGGCTTTATAGAGCAAGTGTAACGTAATGTGACCAGAAACCAGACCTCAGACCTCCAGTAGGTCACAATCACTTATGAGTGTTTCTCCAGAGCAGAACCACAGACAGAAAGAGTCTATTGTCAGCTGCTGCTCTGAGAAAATCAGCCCACAATTACAACACACTTTCCACTTCTTCTTATAATGATTTTAAAACAACAAAAAAGCTTACATCGAAATGTACGTGCGGTTAAAGAGAAGTAATACTTTTCATACTGTGGCTGCAATGAAACTAGGCAAGCCAGCTTAACTCATAACGCCGGCCAAAGTTTATTTGAGTATTAAAACTATGCCAGCTAAATTGAAATATTAAGCTCAAAATACTATTCTTTCAAAAATGAGACTGTATCAACATGTTAAAAACCACTCAGAACGTCTCAGCTGCCTTGCCAAGTCCATTTATCCAGTAGGTTGTAAGATGCGAACATACATTTTCAGTATGTTTTCACCGTGACTTGAACTCCATATTTGCATTGCTGGCGTCACGCTCTACTTGAGCTACGGAAATGAGGAACGCACAGGCAGGAGCCAGTGTAAAATATAAAAATCTAGTTATTTTCTCTCCTGCGGAGCCATGCGTAAGCACACACACTTCCATCAAACATCCGGCTATTTCATTAAACATTATATTTCAGCATGGCCACCTGGCCAAATGAGTCTGCTCTGAGCAGTGGGAATTCACAACAAGACCAATTATAAAGTTGGCATTCATGCAGAGCATAGGTGAGACGCTCCAAGACTTCAACACATCACAGCCTCCACATCTGTGAGTTTCACCTCAAGACACCTGACAGTGCTGATGTCCACTTCTCAGATTCTAGCTCTGTAATGAATTTAGTAGGTTTAATCCTAGTTTAGTCCAGTCTTTCTACACGCTGTTTAATTCTGACGTGTCACTGAGATGATGTATTGACTTCTCACCTTGAGAGATGTTCAGATAAAACAAGTGAAATCGCCTCAAACGCATCACCATGGCAACAAATGCAGAGCGCTGTAACATATTCAGCTCGAGCATGCATTCCTTAAATAATGTTATTCAAATTACAGGTGGAAGTGTTTGTCTACACTGATGGAAACACACATATATGCGCGACGCAAACGTAAACACACGTGACATTATATTTCCAAACGACTGTACGCATGCTATTTCTTCAGTATATTTGATATATAATGTGCACATCTACTGTGAATTTTCTGTTACATGGAAGTCACTGATGTAGATTTACTACCATTCAAAAGTTTGGGGTTGGTATGTTTTTTTTTTTGTTTTCTGAAATAGGTTTCTTTTGCTCTCCAAGGCTGCATTTATTAAAAAAAAAAAAAGAAAAAGGGGAAAAATTGTAAAATGTTATTACAGTTTAAAATGGCTGTTTTTTATGTGAATATCTGTGAAAATGTAATTTACTCCTGTGATCAAAGCTGAACTTTCAACATTATTAGTCACATGATCCTTCAGAAATCATTATAATATGCTGATTTCCTGCTCAAGAAGCATTTCTGATTATTATGAAAACAGCTGTGCTGCTTCATATTTTTGTAGAAACTGTAATACATTTCTTCTTCTTCTTCTTCTTTTTGTTCTTCTTTTTCTTTTTTCAGAATTTATGTGAAATAGAAATCTTTTGTATCATTATGTCTTTTCAGTATACAAAGCCTGTTTGTGTTCTGCCAAATAAATAAGTAAACAAATAAATGACATTTAATTTATTTATTATATGTATTTAAAATACTTAAGAATTTAAAGGTAATTGTGACTTACTGTGTCTAACAATTCAGACTTTTTGTTTCTGTATAAATAAATAAATAAATAAATACATGACATTATATTTATTTAATATACATCTTAATAAGATGTAAACTGTTCTTTTTTTCCGAGAATCTCAGACTTTTCTTTCGCAATTCCAACTTTACATCTCACAATTCTGTTTTTGTTTTTTTTTCTGCTACAGAATAAGCTAATTAAATTACTAAAGACTTTATCTGACAATTCAGACTTTCTTTTCACATTTGCAAGTGTTTATCTCACAATTTAGACTTTTCTTCTGCATTTATATCTTGAGTTTAAAAAAAAATTGCTATATTTGAGACGTAAAGTCAGAATTGTAAGAAAGAAAAACTGTACGCTAAAAAAAAAAAATATTATTATTATTTTTTTTAAACCCATGGCAGAAACAAGCTCCCATGCTACTGATCATTTCACAGTAATTCATCTTTAATCAATTAGTTCATTCTTTTTTTTATACATTTACTTATACTTTTTATACGTTTTGTACTTTCTCACCAATTACATCAAACACAATGGAGCATGTCATTATTTATTTATTTATTTATTCATTCGTTCATTCATTTTGTTACATAATGCATTGCTGACAGTACTTTTAATACTGAAATAGTAGGCCGTATGCAGTATACGGTGTTCAGTATGCAGCTAGCTAGTATTCCATGACGAATCGTTGGGTATTGCTTAGGTAACAGGTGTTGGCATTTACACAGTAGCTCGCAACACACATCCAGCCAAGCAGCATCCATTGATTGCTATGATTAATTAGATGACAGCTGTCAGGGCCCCGGCTCCCCTCTCAGCCTCTGAAAATAAAATACAACTGCTCCAGGAGAGCAAAAAAGAGTGAGCGTGTTTACGGTTGTCCAGGAGAGAGTGAAATGAAGGCAAAAAAAATCAATGTATGCAAAAACAAAACACATGCTCCCTTCAATTTCTGCATTCAAAAGAAAAGCAGCGCTCCCAATTAATGATATCTCTCCTTTCCTCTCCTCCGGTCCGCGGTTTCACTGTTCTCTGACCTGAAGGCAGCTCACAAACTGATAAATGAGCTCTAAGCCCGAATCAATTGATACAACACCGGCAAAGCAGCTTGTTTGGATGGTTATCGTAACACAGTACAGAGTTGTTTTTATGAGATATTGCATCTCCACTCTGGGTCAATGAAAGCCGCCGGTGCTTCGTTTGACTGGATTAATCTTCGCTTTGAAAAAACGATCATTGGGAGATGACGTTGTATATCGAAGTTAAGATCTGTGGCTCATACGGAAGCTCATTGCTAACAAAAGAGATTTTTTAGATGCTGCAAAGGTATACGGAAAAAGAAGTAGACACTTCTGCCAAGTTGTAATATTGTTATCAGCTGAGCTGGCGTACATAGAAACGTATTTATTTTCTTTCAGTTTGACCTAAATGCTTAAAAAATGCAAATTTAAACCCCGGTAGTCAGATGGATATTTATGGTTTCAGGGTGTTAATTGTGGACAGGTGTTTTCAGTCGAACCGTACGAACAGCCTGCTTCCAGCCTTGTTTCCTTGAACTGTAGTGACATTGTTCCTTCTAAAATCTGGATTAATGTTGTCCGCAATTAATTATGACTTTATTTGTTGAAACACAACAACAAAGTCACTCTTGCTTTGTTTCTCTGATTATACGGTGTGTAATTGCTAGATGCGTCAAGGCCTGCAGTCATTGGTTTTCATTATTTTAAAATGACAGTGGCGACGCAGTATTATTGAAATAAGGACTGCGAACACAGCAAGGACGTTTCAGTTATTATTCCTGCATTAAATTTCATTCTGACAAAAAGTTCAGCTATTAACATGCAACGTGCATTGTGCCTTTGCTTTCAGAAGAGAATTTCGAGAAGAAAAACGACGTATGTGCTGTACCTTCAAGAAGTGCAGTTCATTGCCGTGACCCTGTTTACTCAGTATGCGCCGAATGGAAATGAGAAAGTGTGCTTTCATCTTCGTTCTGTGGTTATGGGTAAAATGATGCACACTGAGCACAATATAAGCCATAATTATGACATGCATTCAATATAAAATATTAAGCTATAACAAACGCTTTGAATGCTTTTCTTCTCTGTATGAGGTTAAAATAAGGTTAATTTCTTCTTAGCTCTTTCTTGATGTCACAGTAAAAAATTACATTCTGTCTCTCATAAACTATAAAAGTACACAAAGTGGAAGCCATTCGTCTACACAAGACATTAGCATGCTGCTGACACAAGGTCTAATGAGCGAAAATAAACAACAGACCCTTTTCACAGACTGTGATGATGCGCTTTCACAGTTATTATATTTTTTTTTCACTTTTAGTTGAATATTAGTTGGTTATACTTTTTGTTTTCATACCTTGGCATTAAATTACAAAAAAAATTGTAAATGTTTCTAATGCAACAGCTGAGGGAGTGATGGCAAATTTGACATCTTTCTCTCTTCTTACTTCTCTTTCTACTTTATCTCTCTCTTATATTTATTTCTCTTTTTTATGAAGTCATAGAAACACTTTCATGGATTTTGTTGTAGTTTCCATCCATTACTGTAAAAGTTTAACTATGAATACTTCCATTTCTGAGATCCCCGGAAATGTGAGAATGATCAATACTTTATCATATTAAATGAAACATGGGTAGACTTATAATTATTTTTTTCTCCGACAATACTAGGTATCTTAGATCTAGGATCTTAATTTATAGATATCGATGCCAGCATTTGTGTCTAAAGTGAGCATATGGTGCCTAAAAATGTTTTATTGTTAAGTTTTAGAACAGAGTTATGGCCATTCACACCAAACATGATAACTATAACTATAAAGCCATTAAGTAAGGCATAATATACATCCAGCCGGTTGTTATTGCAGAATTAAACCCGACAGATCTATAGGCCGCCTGATGTGAAGCAGAGGTGGACTGAAGGGCTTTATTTTGCAATAACAACTGGCTGGATGTACATTATCCTGCTTACTGCATGGCTACCTGCCAAAAAAACTAAATAATTAGACAGGAAATACTGATTTAAGTTGAAAAATTTGAATGCAAAGGTTCCGTGAAAAAAGCAGTTGCTAGCAAGTGACAAGTTCAAGCTAG
Source organism: Labeo calbasu (assembly GCA_019740295.1). Taxonomy (NCBI): domain Eukaryota; kingdom Metazoa; phylum Chordata; class Actinopteri; order Cypriniformes; family Cyprinidae; genus Labeo; species Labeo calbasu. The sequence continues at coordinate 13,538 of JAHKKF010469542.1, read as the reverse complement.
ATGGCATTTCACCACATGAATAATTATGGTGCTAAAAGACTTTGATTCAAGAGTAAACTGTTTTAAATCTTACCAGTTTGTTAGTTATTTTACAATCCATTACAACCATCACAAAATGGCAGCAGCTGCTTTGTATGAAACAAGAGAGAGCATGTCCACAATACCAGGATGACATAATTAACTTACTGTACACAGAATACTGATTTGAGTTTTAATATTTTATTAGCCAAGCAAACGCAAAGTTTGCTTTGACTCTGTCTGTGTTAATTAATTTTTACCGGATGTTATCGGGGAATAACATACTGTGGAATGTGGTGACTGACCAATCAGAATTATGTATTCTGTGTAGTCGTGTAGTGGAGCTCGTAGTACATGCCCCATAGCTTGGGTACATTGTAACATGACCATATGACATGCCTAAAATGTTATCTGATCTTATGAAAAAAAATATACAAGACAAACTAAAATATTTTGTCAATAAAATTATTAACTTTTTTCAAATAAAATTATGGCGCTTTTTTAGGAAATAAAAATAATCTAATTTTGGAGTTTGACAGTGACCACACTGCAACCATACTTGGGACGGCCCTGATTGCAAGACACAGCTGTACAGTATAGTTCAAATCACTGGGTGCAAATGAAGAAACACATTCAGACATTTAGAGATACACTCCTTTCCCTCCACACACAGCTCTCATATAAATGAGCCAAAATGCTTTACATTTCTTGAAATAATAATTTCTGAACATTAAACACTGATTGTCAGTCATTAAATTAAATTAAAACTCATAAAATTAAATAGTGAAAATTACATGGCTAATGTCATAATTTAATAATAGCGGGGCATATTGTACTGCAGTGTTACAACGTTCCCCATCTGCACAACTGGACTTTAAAACCGGTTAGTGAATTTTTTCATCACCTGAATAATCGGTATGTTGTACACAACAGTACAATTTATTGAACACACTGTACTTCCGTCCCTCATGGCCTCGTTTTCATTCCTGTCAGAAAATGTTTAGTTCAGTCTGCTTTGGTTTCATTTTCAAGAACTTTAAGTTTGCTCATCTTTGTTTCTTGTTTCCTTTGTTCTCATTTTCCCGCCACCAGTTAGTTAGCTCGGTTATTCATTAACACCTGTTTGTATTTAGATCATTGTCTTGTATATTAAAGCCCTTCAGTTTCTTTGTCTGCTATCGTGTTCTACATGCTGTTTTGTTGCTTTCTCACTGTGGTCTCACTATTAGGGTTATTCTATAATTGTGGGTACGTCTCATGTCCGTGAAGTATATTTTTAATATATTTTTATCAATATAAAGCCCTGATGCTTAATTTTCTAGTACACAATTATATTTTTCTCAGTCACACTACTATATGTTGAAAAAGCCACATATTTTGTTCAAAAATGATGTTCATATCACATACAACCCTGGTATTCAGCCGTATGATTTTGTAAAGTTGTTCATTCTGCTCTGCATTTTATGGAGAAGTCCACTTCCAGAACAACAGTTTACAGATAATGTACTCACCCCCTGGTCATCCAAGATGCCAAGATGTTCATGTCTTTCTTTCTTCAGTCGTAAAGAAATAGTTTTTTGAGGAAAACATTTCAGGCTTTTTCTCCATATAATGGACTGATATGGTGCCCTGAGTTTGAACTTCCAAAAGTCAGTTTAAATGCGGCTTCAAACGATCACAAATGCAGTTGTAAACGATCCCAGCCGAGGAAGAAGAGTCTTATCTAGCGTAACGATCAGTTATTTTCATAAAAATAATACAATTTATATACTTTTCGATGTCAAACGCTCGTCTTGTCTTACTCTCCCTGAACTCTGTGTATTCTGGCTCAAGACAGTTAGGGTATGTCGAAAAACTCTGATCGTATTTTCTCCCTCAACTTCAAAATCATATCGCTGTTTTACCGTTTTTATTAAGGGTGTTTGATCTGCAAAGACTGGGTCCGAACTTCTGCAGCGATGTAGGATGATTTTAAAATGATTTTTGAAGTTGAGGCAGAAAATACGGTCTGAGTTTTTCGACATACCCTAACTGTCTTGAGCCAGAATACACAGAGTTCAAGGAGAGTAAGACAAGACGAGCGTTTGAGATGAAAAAGTATTTAAATTGTATTTTTTTTTATGAAAATAACTGATCATTTCACTAAATAAGGCCCTTCTTCCTTGGCTGGGATCGTTTACAACCACATTTGTGATCGTTTGAAGCTGCATTTAAACTGCATTTTGGAAGTTCAAAATCGGGGCACCATCTCAGTCCATTATATGGAGAAAAATGCAGAAATCTTTTCCTCAAAAAACATAATTTCTTTACGACTGAAGAAAGAAAGACATGAACATCTTCGATGACAAGAGGGTGAGTACATTATCTGTAAACTGTTGTTCTGGAAGTGGACTTCTCCTTTAAAAGCATGAAAATTACCTCAAATATGAATTCATTTCATAGTTTCACCTTCAGATAGATTAGGTAATCAAGACATATTATTTTATTTGTGTCCAAAAAAAACCCATTGTCAACTAAGTTACTCTCTCCAACTAAGTTCTGTTCTCTCTCTTTCCCCTAATATTGGTTAAACTAGCAAACCTGTGTCAAGACTGGATCAATTGACTGTCAACAGTGTTACACAAGCACTATAGCTGCAAATTTTAACAAGACAATTTAACTAAAACTTATGTTTGTTTATGAAAATATATTTCTAAATTTACCATATGTTCAGTAGTTCTAAGTTTCCATGTTGAGTATAGGCCCAAAACACCAAAAATGTCAACTAAGTTACCCGTCAACTGTGTTACCCAGTAAAGGTAACATGGTGGACAGTAGCAAACATAGATGGTATTTTATGCAAATATTTCTACAGATCACCTATTTTTATTTATATAGCACTTTACACAATATAGATTGTTTCAAAGCAGCTATAAGGTCATGTTTGGGTTTCTGGAAAACAGGAAAGCGTTTTTCTTCACATTGTCAAATTCTAAATGTTCCCCTAATTATAGAATGACCCATTAAACCTTTTGTGTTTTGAACCATTTTTGGATTTTCTCCTTCATCATTTGGACCAGAGATGTTACACTAATAGGTTTTACAAGAATAGCTAAGTCCAAAATCATAACAATATTGAGACAGAAGGATGATTTTGGAATCACTTTTTTTCCAGCTGATGAACAATAAAAACAAAAGCCAGTCAGAATGACTTTAAAAATCTTGAGCATTTGAAGCCATGGACGCCAAAACTGCATTTAGATGAAACGGAACGCTATCATCCATTGGTGTGGATACTTATATAGTTATCTCTTTAGTTATCGTTCTTGTTGTGAACAGTTACCATGACCCACTTTTGTGCTTCTGTAAGCATAAAATACACCAAATAATCCCTACACCACATATATGCACATAAAAACAAAGCATCCTGCCTTGCTCGTGTCTCTCTCTCCAGTCATTGTTCTATTCATAGTCTGATTCCAAACACGTAACCTAAACCACCCGCCCTCGGCTCCGTGTCTAACGATGCCAACTTCAACACGCGAGATGCCTCGCTGTGTAGAACAAGCACAATACAGCGACTTCCCCGCTGCTAAACCACATGCAGGGATGCTCTCCTGACATGACAGCTATCCCCCACAGTCTATTAAACATATCCTTAAAATCAGAGACGCTTTTCTTCAACCGCGTCCCGCCATTCCGGAGAACAAAGGGACTCAGTGCTTGTCCTTCCACCGGAACATGAAAAGAAGAGCTGGCGATTATCCCTCTTACTCCATTCATGTTTCGCATTATATTGGCGCATTAGAATGCACCTCAAAAGGCACTTTATCTGTGTAATAAGGCACGGTGAATGAAAGATTGCCCCCTCTCCTCCTCTCATTTCATTATTCATGAAAGGTTCTCTTCAGTTCTTCCCGGTCACTCGCTATTTCTTTCATCCAACCCCTGGATAGTGGCGAAAAAGACGTTTGTTGGCAGGAAAATGGCCTCCCGTTTCTGATAGTTATCAGGATTAGCGTATTCATTAAGCTCTACAGGAGCAAAGGTGGTTTCTGTTTGGGGAGGATGACCCTCGCTTAGTCATTCACTGGAAAAGCGCTTATCCTTTTTTAATGTCACTTATCATTAAAGACGGAATCACACAATGGGAATCCACACTGGCGTCGAGTGTCAAAGAGGAATGGCAGACAACAAAGAGGACGGGAAGCATGTCTGCGCCTCTGATGCTAATTCGACCTCGCCTAGAAAACAAGGGTGAAAAGAAGAAAAAACGAGAGAAATACGTATCAACACAAAGATTTATCTCGCACCCGTCTAATCTCGTCCTCGAGCGCTACTCCTAATCAGTTTCAAAGTGCCCTGAGATGGTTTCTTACAATTTATTACAAATTATTTGTGTTGGGCTGTGAAGGGTATCGCATCAAATACTCTGACACGAGCACGTTTTGCATTTCCCCTTTAATGGAAGTTTAAGTTGGAAATCCATCCTGAGAATTATGATAAGTAGTTCCCATTGGATCAATAGATTGCAACAGGAGCCAATCAGGAAGCAGGAGATGAAAGAAGACCACCAGTTATGTCAAGCCTGATATATTGTATGAACGGCCATTACCTCAATCACTTCCTTTTTACATAAAACCCCATTGGCAGATAAATGTGCTTCATGGCTATTTGTTAGTAATCTGGTTTCTGTTCGTTTGCTCATTACTGTTGTTCGCTAAAGCACACTGCTACTACTATGGCTTATACTTAAAACAATATTTGGTCAAAAAAAAAAAGAAAATTGTCATCACTTATTCACCCTCATGTCATTTCAAACCTGTGTCACTTTTGTTCATTTTAATGAATGTTTGGGAACCAGACAACATTGGAACCCACTGATTTACACTATGTGGGGAAACACAGAAACATTTCTCTAAATGTCTTTTTATGTTCTGCAGATGTTTAAAATAAAAACGAACACCAGTTTGGAATAACTTGAAAATGAGTAAATAATGACTGATACATTGTTGAAAATGATTAATTAAAATTTTTGAGTGAATTATGCCTTTATGCTAACCAACCTGCAGTTAAACAGGTTTTACCAATAAAATGAGACAAAAAAAGTAATTAAATGCCATAAATGTGAGATATAAAGTTTAATTACTAATTACTACTAATTAATTTAAATATAAAATGGATGGTAAAATGGACATCCTTTATATTTCTTATGTTTCTTACCACTTGAAAATCTCCAATTTCTCTGGATAAATTTAGGATTTATAGTTATGTGTTTGAGTAAAACATATTTTTGTTTTATTCTGTAAACCACTGATGAAATTTCTTTTCCTCATTTAAATGTTGTAATTTAGAGCAGTTTTTTGACAACTGGTCAAAACAGCAAAAAAAAAATATGCCATGTTTTCTCACACATATTTTACTATTAATATTCTATTCAACATAATACCAATGTTTTAACACTTCAAAAGAGTTAAGAAATTTCTATTTGGTGGAATAACCCTAATTTTCAATCACAACAAATAAAAAAAATGTTATTTTGACCAATTGTCATTTTCTGGAAGAAAAAAACATATAATATTTTTACTTGAAATTTGGAAAAAAACGTTGACAGACATATATATATATATATATATATATATATATATATATATATATATATATATATATATAGAACTTTTGAGATACTGAGCTTCAAAGTTTTTGCTTTCCATAGACTTCTGTAGATAGAACCATTTTTGTTTTCCAAAAAAAAAAAAAGGCCCAAAATGTACGCAGCTTACAAAAGAAACATTACATAATGTAAATAAGTTGTCACCCAATAAGAATATGTGAATAACTCAAATTTGACAAAAATGTCAGATAGAACCTTATAATTCTAAGGTGACGATATATATACAACTCATATCTAGTTACTAGAATATCATTAAGGCTTTGCAACCATCATGACGATCACTTAGCACAACTTAGCAACCACCCTGGCAACCACCTAGAACTTTGGACACACACATCAACTGTTTTCAACAAAGACTCTTCTATACTCCTGAAAATCTATAAAACCTACCTCATGTTCTTGGGAGTATGACTCATAACGAACCCTTTTCATAAATCGCCTGAAGAAAAAACCTCTGAAGATGTTGTAACCTTTAAAATCTGCTGAAATACACTGGGCTTCTTGTCTGAGAGGTCCAGCATGTCTTTAAAGATTCGCCGGACAACAGTATTCGAGGGTTTTTGGCCTTGAACGACCGGCTGTGCTGCATCAGCTTGGCACCTGATCGCCTCCATCCGACAGGAAGCAGTCAAGGTGAACCACGCCACACGAGCTCCCAATTAACCCTCTCCGCTCGCAGGGCCCCTCTCAACCATTTATCACACCGTTTCAATTAAAGCGGCTTAATAAAATGATTAAATAATCATTTTCATCAGCTGGGGCTTAATGGAACTATATATTCTTGTTAGACAGGACACGGTCGCGGCGTAGAAGCGAACGCTCGGCGAGCGTGTCATGCGGCGAGACGATTGGGATGTTTGGTTGTGGCAAAATGCAAATGGGGGAAATTACCGTGAGGTGAGAAGACGAGGAAAACTACAGGGAATGGAAATGACTCTGTCTACGGTCCGGCTGGCATCTCTGAAGCCATCGCGCGAGACCCATTTAATGTCACTCACATGTGCAGACAGGATGAAAGTGTGCTGACAGAGGCAGGAGGAGAGGAGGGCCACGCTTCACTGAGCACTGAGCCATGAAAGGAGAAACGTGCGACTGTTTGTTTGTCGGGGATGGGCGGCGGCGGCGCTGCTTAGGCAGTCGATTAGATGACGGGTGGGGAACCCTTGATAAGTGGGTTAAAAAAGAGAAATATTATTCCTCATTGTGTTTTATGGTGACCCCGGTGGGTCTTCCATCATGCTTTGCTCCCTGACCAATATTAACTGATAATTGATATTAAAGAGGCGCCACTAATCGAAGGCTTTTACCGATCAGCCCTTGACATATTCGCCCACGCACGCTACGCCTGCTCAATGAGGCCTCCAACGGGAGGCTGATAGCTTTAGGGGCTGGGGGGCATTATTTTTGCCCTATTATCCTAGTCAATGCCCCCCTCCTCTGCAATTACTCTGTGCTCCTGAACGCCCCCGTTTCATTCAGCTGCCAGCCAAATCACCAGTGTTAGGAGGTGGTGGTGAACTGACAAACGTCAGACCAGATCTTGTTTGAATCACTGGGTTTTCAATTCCTGCCCAAAATTCCATCGGCACATAGACAGATGGTTCTTTAATATTTCATATTTTTAAAAAAATATTTTAATATTTACCCAAAAGCATCTGATTTCATGCTATAAAAATATGATGTGGCTTTTTCACCTCTATCTATTTATTTATTTATTTATTTATTTTAGAATGAAATTAATACTTTTATTTAGCAACGTTACAGTAACAACACTTAAAGTGTTACAGAAGATTTCTATTTCAAATAAATGCTGTTCTTTTAAACTTTCTATTCACCAAAGTATCCTTAAAAATAAAATGTATCATGTTTCCCACAAAAATATTGGGCAGCACAATTGTTTTCAACATTGATAATAATACGAAACTGTTCTTGAGCAACAAATCAGCAAATATATATATATATATATATATATATATATATATAATTTAATTAATTCATATATATTATTAATTTATATATATATATTATTGAAAATATAGCAATAAATAAAATGTATTTTTATAAATGTAAAATGTATAAATGTAAATGTATACATTAATATTTAAAAGAAATAAATAAATGAAATTAAAACACTGAAGACTGAAGTAATGATTCTGAAAATCAATTACATTAAATATATATATATATATATATATATATATATATATATATAATATAATATAATATAATATAATATATTAAAATGTTTTACCAACACTTTAAGTAATTTTTTAGTTTTTTTTTAACATTTTCAAAGATTGCACTTTTAAGGATGGTGTATAATTAAGCCTTTTAGTTTTTTCGCTTAATTTGTACCTGTGGTTGTGAAGGTCTGTATCATGCAAGCTATTCAGCCAATTTAATTGAGTGGAATTTTTCATCAAATCCAAACCCTTCATTTTTGGATCTTTCATAGAACACCAGCTGCTCCGCAAATAAGCAATGAAATTCCGACACTCGCATCCAAAAATGTATTTCTTCCAAAGTTTGGAAAGCATCGAGGCCCTGGTGTGTGCCGTTTCAGTCTGATCCTGGGATGCATGAGAGGTGAGAGTTCCCCGTAGCGCTCTGGAGTATCCGTCCTCCGCTTTTCTTCCATGGATTTTTTTAGGGAAAAACAGGTGGTGGGCTTCTCTGGGTGAAATGCTGTTTGCTCAGGCAAGCTGACAGTCTCTCCTGAGGACCCGTTACGTATCTGAGTCGGGCCAGAGAGGAGGTGGAGAGATTGGAGTGAAAAAAGAAAAGATTCAGGTGGCATGGTGTCACTTGGGGTGGCCACATAAGGAAGCGTGCCGTCCTCCATCTGCAATGCCCAGGATGTTTTATTCACAATAGTGTGTGCGTGTGTGCGAGTGTGGATTCATCCCAAAGGGTGGTTTGATAGCACCCATTTTGCTATTGTGTGTGGATATGGCTGGAGCTTTCTTTGGAAGAGGATTGTGCTTTATAAATTGAATTTACACATACTCAATATGGCCATTGTCATGAGTGAGGCCTTGGTGCATTAGTATGAATTACTCAATAACCTTTTTATCACACACTCTTAAGCAAGCGCTGCAAGGTGAATGACTGCTTTAAAGGTGCACCTTTTAAATGCTTTATCGCTTTACTGATAAAACATAAATGAGTAGGAATTCTGTGGAATTTGAATTTCTATTTTTGTTCTCGTCCGCCTTCGGGCCAATGATTTCTCCCGCACCAGCTCTTGGTATTCAGCTAACCGCAATCCACACCTGACAATTAACTGCCAGTTGCATAACAAACGCGTTATCGCTGTTCATAAGTTCCTTGTGTTGCTGTCACTGTGTTAGCATGCAGGTTTATACGTTTTTGCTCTGTCGGATCACCAAAGTGCACGTAAGATCCTCTCCTGTCTGATTAATAGAGTATAAATATGCTCATGCATGAGCAATATGTTCTCCTGCTTCGTCATGATGTGAGTCACGCTGAAAGGCCAGAGCTGATGATCACTCCTGCACTGCATATTGTGCTTTTCTCATTGCAGTTTCCCGTAAGGCATTTTTGGTCTCAATTTGCACAGACGACCAGTGTCTCATATGCGCTATCAGATGCTATTTCGAGGATTTGGAGACTGATTTCCATTGCTAATATTTTGGCTCCATCTTACTTCATATGTTAAACCAGTCTTCTAGTTTTGCCACCCTGAAAAAACATGAACAAAGACTGCAGTAGAGTTTCTGTTGAGGGCTTTCAAACTAAAGAATACATTACAACTAGGGCTGGCCGGCTCTAATGATTTTTTACATAAACGTCTGCAATAAATTTAACAAAGGCATCAGTAAACTATTACAGAACATTTATTAGCACCCACTTTCAACCCCCAAAAGTCGAATTTGGTGCACAATCTTTTATTCTTTCTAACCTCCAATAAACACTGCTTGTGAATGCTTAGAAGCTTGAGCTGCAATCTTGGCTCATTCCTTGCTTGAAAAAGCTTCCAGATCATTGTTAATCTTGGCTTTTCACATTGCACATCAGATGTCCATTTTCCACAAGTTGATATGATTCTTTAGGGTCTTAATGAAAAGTCTATAACATACTTTGGTTAAAATTTCTCAATGGTAGTGTAAAACAACCCCCTTTTTTACCTTGTCAAAAACAGCTCTGTTCACAGCAAGCCATTTTGGTTCATGTCCCTTTAAATGGGGTGATGAGCAGTTCTCTGAGTAAGTGTAAACTTTAGCCACATTTAGTCCCATTTAGCTGCGAAACTTGCTAACTAGCACATTATTAGGCAAGGTGATTTGTAACGATTAATAAAAAGCCCCTTATACTCACTTCTTTTGTACATGAGGCTGGATCACAAATGATTTGTGCAAACATAAGTGAGGAAACAAAAGTAATCCTTTGTGTCTTCAGTGGCTCAGACGGGAGTAAATGACTTCTGCTGTGATCATTATGTTGTGGCCTAATGGTTAGAGAGTTGTACTTTTAACCCAAAGGTTGTGGGTTTGAGACTCAAGTCCAACAGGGATTGTAGGTGGGGGGAGTGGACATCCAGTGCGTTTTTCCACTCTCAATACCACAACTGAGGTGAGAGGAGATGTGAGCATTAAACCCCCAACTGCTCCCTTTTGGTTAACTTCCTATTGCTGTGTGTGTGCACTTGCATGGGTCACCATACTTGGCCACACATCATGTCCTGTCCTGTCCTGTCCTTTCCTTTCCTACAGTACCTCCTAACAAGACTCCACCTCAGTGTTTGACCATGGAGATGGTGTTCTTCTGCTCATAAACCTTGCCTATTTTTCAAAAAACTATCAGTTGGGTCACATCACTGCATAAAACATTCTTCCAGAACTCCACCAATTATTTTAGGCATATTCAAGTTGTTTTTTTATGTTATTCTCGGTATTTGGCAAGATTTTCTGACATGGTCAACAATTGGTCTAAATTATTTATGTGAAGCAACAGTTGGTTGTGAATATCTAAAGGAGCTCCTGAGAGAACAAAAACAGCATTTAATATCTTAGAAAGTGTGATGAAGTCATTCATCTTTCCGCTGCACTCTCTTTCTCCGGCTGAGATTTCCCAGTGGTCGGTGGCTTGATGAAGTGCCAGCTTCCCTACACGTTACTCTCAGCACGCTGGCCAACCGTCCGCACACATGAACGTCCTCATCTGTCAGATAGCATGGGTGTAAGAGAACGCTCTAGCCTTCTGTACACATCCATTAACACGTGATTTCAGTGATCAGGTGGCAACTGGACAGCCCTTGAACACACTGAAAGCCAGGTGTAAATGCATCTAATCTCTATCCGATTACATTGGAGGAGCATTGGATTACAATCCAGCTATTAAGCGCATGTTAAAACCAGGTGTATTGGAGTCTGGCTTCTCAAGGTCAGATGGTCTTCTGTAAGTACAGGTGATCCAGAAGGCCCGGTTACATTGCTCTGTAAAAGATCTTGCCACCGACTAACAGACCTTATCTTCTTCTTTTTCTTTTTTTTTTTAATCAATGTAATGAGTCAGCTATATTACACAGAGTTATGGATCCTGAACATATATTAAATTTATCCATTGTGTATGGAAGTCACTTAAAATCATAATAAATTATGTTTTAGTTTCAAAGAGATCTTTTCTGTGAGCCTGTGAGGTATGTACTACGTGATCAGGAATACTTTACCTTTTAATGCAAAGCGATCAATTTCAATAAAAAAAGTATGTGAAGGCTCAGAGTATATTAGAGAGAATATTCTGGCAGGGTTTTGTTTCTTTTTGTCTTTTGTCTTTGTTGGCTCTCCCAGCTGAAGCTGTACTCAGAGGTAATATCATTAGTTCCTGGCAACAGTTTGTTGTAACATGCTTGAAAAGAAATGAAGATTAGTGCAATGTTTGGACTCGGCTGCTCTTAGCATTGATATGAGTCAGTCTTCTTCAAACCATCAGTTCTGACTGTAAGGGTTCACACCTGCATATGACACTCCCATGCCTGAAGCGTCCAGCACAATAGTGCAATGATGCATAATTCTTTAATGACTATTTTCAGACAAATGACACAATACTATAGAAACAGGAGAAGGTCAACAATCCAGTTCAAGAACACCAAGGCAAAATTTTTGCAAGTTATCTGTCAGCATTCCAATTAATCTCAATGGTAGTTTCCCGACTGACACATCTAGACTGAACCGAGACACAATGAGAAGCAGTGTTAGTCCTCTATACTAGCAAGAAACCGATTTGCTTGCACTTTTAGCTCTCTCTTATGTCAGAGCTCTGTGAGAGCTGCATTAACACTGCCTCTCTGAGGGTTTTGAGCGATGAGAAACTCTTCTCCCAGCACTTCAAAGTATGATTTAATGGAATTAGCCGGTCAATAGTTAAGAGGCTGGGGAGCGAAATGTCAACAGATCTCATCAACACAGAAAGAGTGAGGAAAGAAGTGAGAAACAAGGGGACGTTACATAATCTGTTACATTAAGACGGTGGGTTAGCCCGTCCTCTGACTTTCATTGGACTGCCTGATGGTGCCTGGGAGAGCGGTTGTAATTAAAAAGGTTTTGTCCGCCCCTTCTCTGCGGTATTGTACATCCGACGCTGCTAACACAATCACAATCCTAGACGATTGCCCCCAAGTACACAATGTTCAACTGTAGGGAAAAATGAGTTGATAGGCGTCATTCTTCTTCAAAGGAATGTGAGAGGAGGAAAAGGTTGAGTAGTTTGCGCTTTGATAGCTTTGTTTTGCAGCAGGAGTTCTTGAGTTCAAGAGAACTGGTGGAAATCAAAGAATCTCAGTTACTTTCATCGTAATTCATTAGCAGATATATTCACGGATAATACTCGAGGTCCAAAATTAACATTCAACAGACTGCAAATGCAAGTAAAATAGGCTTTGGCCACTAAATAAAAGAGTTACAGCTGGTCTGTAACACTGTGTGTTGCTTTTCTGATAAATCAAGCTACTCAAAATCAAAAGACAAAAATGCAAATGTAAAAAAAAAAAAAAAACATTTGTATTTCTGACTTTTACCTCAACTTTTACCACCAAAGTGAATTCATGAGAGACCAAATTGTTTTTATTATTATTATTATCAGACCTGTGTGTGCCAGTCGGACTGTTTGTGAGTGCCTTCCCAGTGTTACCCATATTTGGTCTTCCTGTTCCTGTCCTCGTTAGTCACGTCTTTGTCTAATCATTGTCACCTGTCCTGTTCCTATTGGTCTGTTCTGTGTATTTAAGTTTGGTTGATCCCCAGTGTTTTGTCGGTGATTACATTGTCATTCTGTTCATGTTTGTCGTGGTTGCTGGTTCCCTGTGTTTGCTGTTGTATATTACTTTGGATTATATAATAAACGGCACTTATTGGATCTCCGCTCTCCTCCTGCGTCATTCCACGCACACGACGAGACAACCGTGACAGAATCACCGACCAAAACAGAAGATGACCTGGGCTGAGGACCTCCTATTGAACCTGCAACAAGGTGAGCGTTCGCTGGAGGAGTATGTGGAGGAGTTTCTGAGCGTTCACCATCTGGTGAGATGGAGTGACAAAATGGTTAACACATGTTTCCAGATGGGACTCAAAGATGATAGTTTGTTTCAATTGATAAATCCTAATGATTGCTACCGTCCTGTAGCAGACTTTATAAATTTTGTTCTTGATTTATGTGGTTCCCTGTTCCAAGTCATGGTGGAGGATGGTAATCCTCCTCCCAACTGGAAACATGCAGTCACCGCATCTCACCAACAGCCAGGGCCCTCTGCATATCACTCCAGCGACCTCACACCCTCCTTGTCTCCCGCGTGTCCCCAAGTCATCCATAGCTCCACGATGGTCCTCAGCCCAGTACCTCCGGCCGC
>JAHKKF010469540.1:0-12993 GCA_019740295.1 Labeo calbasu | reverse complement strand
TATTATTATATTGCATATTTTAAATAATAATAATAATAATAATAATAATAATAATAATAATAATAATAATAATAATAATAAGTGTCAGTAATACTGATATTATTATTGCAAATTTGGTTATTGTTGTTGTTGTTGTTGTTGTTATTGTTATTTATTATTATTATTATTATTATTATTATTATTATTATTATTATTATTATATACTATAATATAAATACTATTGTTATTGTCAATAATACTAATTATTATACTGCATATTTTTAATATTATTATTATTATTAGTAGTAGTAGTAGTAGTGGTATTGTTTTGTTGTTGTTGATAAAATATACGCTATAATATAATTATTATAATAATATAATATAATATAATTATTATTGTTGTTGTATAACAATGATTATATAAATGATTATATAAATGATTATTGTAGTGCATATTTTTGAATAATAATAATAATAATAATAATAATAATAATAATAATAATAATAATAATAATAATAATAATAATAATAGTAACAACAACAACAATAATAAAAATGTATTATTATTACTATCGTTGTTGTTAATAATATACATACCATAATACAATTAATAGGTATTGTCAATAATACTAATTATTATTATTATTATTATTGTTGTTGTTGTTGTTGTTTTGAAGTGTATAGGCTCAAAAATGCAAAATGATTGGCAGTTTACCCTACTATTACTCAGAGTTAGTGATTTGAACAAACTACTTTGCAACCACCAGAACAACCTAGCAAATACTTAGAAAACCGTAGTAACCAGAAAATGTAAAAATCTATTTTTTTAATTGCAGTTGACAGATCTTGCATACTTTTTCATTAAACTGAAAATTTTAAATTGTGCAAAGAATATAAATGGTGTCCAAATGTCTCAGCGTCAATAGTGTGTACTGGAAACTTTTAGAGGCTGATAAATAATGTAATTTTCCATCAGTAGTTCTGGTAATCTGTTGATCAAATGAAAACTCCACGGTGCATTCAAAAGCACAAAAGTATTCAGTGTCTGTTTATCTGAGTGTAACAGTAGGCAATGCTGAATGCATTACCTCAGCTCTTTATTTCTGATCTTGTGCGTAAATCAACACATCGTTGCTCCACTGGACTGAAATAAGAGGTTTAATCCAATGGAAAAGTAACTTGGATCAGATAATTTCCACTGTCCTTCCTGCATTCAAGGGCAGCCATTCTCTCGCGTCCCTTTGTCTCTGATATCTGAGTCAGGAGTGAAATATCAATGATTCATAGAGCAGCTGCCTCCAAATTCATAAGCTTTATGTGGGTATAAAGTGTCATTTTCCACAACAAGGAACAAATCAGGCTGTTTATGAAATAATCAATACAGGCTGGTAACAAGTAATACTTTATATAGAATAATTGTGACGCTGGACCACAAAAGCAGTCTTAAGTAGCACGGGTATATTTGTAGCAATAGCCAAAAATACATTGTATGGGTCAAAATTATTGATTTTTTATGCCAAAAATCATTAGGATATCAAATAAAGATCATGTTCCGTGAAGACATTTTGTAAATTCCCTACCGTAAATATATCAAAACTTAATTTTTGGTTAGTATTATGCATAGCTAAGAACTTCATTTAGACAACTTTAAATATTTATATATAAATAATCAAATAGTACATGTTGTAACTTTCAAGTTACAAAATGTAACCTTTTTACAAAAGGAAAAGCCTGATTTTTCTTAAAGCATGTAAAAAAAAAAAATCCCAGTTATAAATATGCAACAAGCAAAATGTGTGTCAGTGCAGAATCTTATATTATCTTAGAATATCTTATATTAAATAATGTAAATATTACATAATGATTGAAAAACACAGATTCTGTATTAAAAATAACCATCGACTATAAATATCAGCCAGAATTTCTTCAGCCAAAAACATACTATTTTACAAAGATTTTTAAGATTTAAATTATTTTTAAATGTACATTATGATGTGTTAACTTTCATGATACGTTGATGGGATTTAGGCTGTATTGTGCATTACAGTATTGAGAACCAGTGGTTTTATTATTTTATTTTATTTTATTTTATTTTATTTTATTTTATTTTATTTTATTTTATTTTATTTTAAACCTGTCGGGCCACAGTCATTATTTTTCCAATTCTGTTTGGTGATGCAGATTTTACACAATTCATCATCAAACCTAATACTATTCTATGAACAATTGACTTATTTTTTTTATATTTATGACCTTTAATTTAACTTGATGGAAAATATTATACGATGATTGAGATCAGATTCAGTATCAAAAATAATTATTTGCTATAAATATCGGCCAAAATTTCAGTGTCAGTGCATTCCTAATTTTCATTCTTGTAGTATACGATAAAAAATATAATATTTAAGGAAACAAATGTAAGATTTAATTATTATTTTTTTTAATTAATACCAAGATGTATAAACTTTCATGATACAGTAATGTGATTGCTGTATTTTGCATTACAGTATTGAGAACCAGTGGTAAAATGTTTAAATGTTCTGAAAATTATTTAATTTAAAATTTTATTTTATTTTATTTTATTTTATTTTATTTTATTTTATTTTATTTTATTTTATATCTGTTGTTTTAGAAACCTGTTGGATAACAGTCATTATTTTGCAATTCTGTTTAGTGGTGCAGAACGCAGACACTTCATCATTAAACCTAAACATATTCTTGTCTTAACACTTGTCTTATTCTTTATGTTTTTGACCTTTCATTTATCTTGATGGAAAATATTAGTGATTGAATAACAGAGATTCAGTATATTGGATCAGTTGTAATTTAGGAAAAGGTCTTTTAATCCACAAATTGTTTGTGCTGTTGTAATGTAGCCCTCCTATTTGCATGTGCTCAACCAGGTCCTGTTTAAATCACTCTTCTCTGCCCTTCACAGATCCATGGACATTCCTGTCCTGGTCGGCGACCTGAAGCTGGTGATAAATGAGCCCAAACGCCTCCCACTGTTTGATGCCATCAGACCCCTGATTCCTTTAAAGCACCAGGTGCAGTACGACCAACTCACGCCCAAGAGATCCAGGTGAGAGACGAAACCAAGAACATAGACAATAATGAGGTGTTCGGATAAGATGCTTTTGAGATGCATGGAAATGTTGTGCATGAATAGCAGATGCAGGGAGAAAAAGGACATTGGAAATGAGAGGAGGAGGTAGAATGACAGCACCGCTCTCATCTCTAAAGAGAATCATTGTTTTCTCTCATGCTCAGTCAAACGTGGCAGAGGAACAGCGTTATGAGCACAGAGAGAGAAGCTTCATTCAACCGTGTCTGATGCACAGCGCTAATAGGGCCGCAATGAACTGGATTCTGTGTCCTCCCGTTGTGTTTTCTCAGAGATAAAAGGAAATAAGAATAAAAACATTTTATTATATATATCAGGGTTGTTATATTTAACTAAAACCTTAAAAAATATCAAAACATTAACAATGACTATAGTGGAACATAATACATTTCACTAAATTTGTTCAAATTTGACTAATTGTAGATGCTTCTGTTTTGTTCTCTCTATGAGCAGGAAGTTGAAGGAAGTCCGTCTGGACCGAACACATCCTGAGGGTCTGGGTTTGAGTGTTCGAGGTGGGCTGGAGTTCGGCTGTGGCCTCTTCATATCACAGATAGTCAAAGATGGACAGGCAGGAAATGTCGGCCTGCAGGTAAGAAAATCAACTCATATATGGGCTATTCTATAAAATTGGTGCACACTGCTGTCCCACAACCAAAAACACACATTTAAAAAGCATTTGAGTATTCAAATCTTCGATGTTTACTAAGATCCTTTTATTATCTATTGAAACCCACAATAATATTTAAAATATTAGTAAGCTTAATATATATAAAATCATCATTTAGTGGGTACTTGCATTTGTGAGGCGGCTGTCCCGAACCCTAACCCCTAAATTTCAACTTATGAAAATGATATTGAAATAATTTTTGTATTTTATTCCATTGTTGTTTTTAAAAATATATTTTTGATTTTTTTTAAAAAAAGAAAAAAACATTTATTTTATATTTTGTTTGTATATAATGAAACTTTATGTAAAAAAATGTGTTCGGCATTTTCATGTCACTACTGAAACACTGTATGTTTTAGTTCATTGGCTGAGACTGATTTTAACTACACCCCTACATTTATGATCAGGAAATATTCCTGTGTCCCTTATAGATACAAGGTGTGAGTAGATAAGCTCCATCATTTTGAGGCAAATGTGTTCAGAAGTCTAAAAATCTGTATGTAACTTTAAAAGAATGTTACTACTGAATTACATTTAGTTTTATATGTGTACAGCTGTTCAGAACTGTGCTAGCTAACCATGTGCTGATTAGCATCTTTAAGATAGGCTTAAAAGTGTCTAAAATTGTCAGTACCAAAACAGTCATGACCAAAACATTTGGTGAAGTTTCGGTAGTGACATCTTTATTTTTTTGGGTGTTATTCCATAAAATTGTCACTAATGAAACAGTCACGACCGAAATGTCATTATTGTAAGAAAAGGGAACACAAATCATTTATTTGGGGAAAATAAAGTTTTAGTACAGTTAAGCAAATTTTTTAAAAATATTTTAGTATGTTTTAGTTGCGTTTTAGTATGTGGTCACTACCAAAGCATTGTTGTTAATACCAAAAATGTGCAGTTACTACTGAAACATGGGATGTTTTGTCAAAAATAAAGTATACTGAATTATCAGCTAAGATGTTATGATAGTTTTTTGTTCAGTGTATATTTAAACTATTGAATCCTTAACTTTAAAATCAGTATGATCAAATGTTTGTCTTTTACAAAGAAACATTAAATTCAAAATATAACAAATCTTATAAATCACATTTGAAAATTTGTTAAAATTGTAACTGTTATTGATTTGCCTCTTAAAGCTTTTTTAATTAAAACGTATCTTAATACTGTAGGTCAATATAACTATTTTTATTAAATTATATATTACTGTGTTTCGGTAGTGACAAATTTGGGGAGAGGACAAATATTAACTTTCTGAAAATACAATATGAGAATTAACTGCACAGTTACTAGAAATGTGTACTTTGGATGTTATACAATTTGCATACAAAATTTGTGGAAAAAGACACATTTTTCCAACTATGACTTTGAACCAGTTCTGTAGAATGGCACATATAAAAAGCATTGCTTTCACTGTTTTAGCAAATAATGTATATTATGTAACAAAAAATGTAGAAAATGGTGGGTCAAGCTTGTGTGATTGTGTGATTTACTACTTTTATGTTGGGACTCAAAGTACAGACTCTTTTGCCTTATATTAAATATCTGATATAAAATGTTAAACATTCAAATTGATGATCATTTACCGGTGCTGCACAAAAAAAAAAACATGATCAGTGCATCTTCTCTCCTTTAGAGGGTGCAATAAGCCTTCTTAAATTCTTCCCGTCCTCTATTTAAACACACTTCGCTTGTCCTTTACTGTAATCTTCATGATTAATGTTTGTCCTGCAGACAAGGTCAAACAATTCAAATGCAGCCCTTATGTTTTGAGTGCAAAATCTGTCTATATACTGGGAAATATTCTAACAATAAAGTGCTACTGGTATTTTAGTACTACATTTTGCTGAATAGCTGATATAGCTGATTTCCGTTGCTGTATGGTTTGTTAGGATAGGACAATATTTGGCTGAAATACAACTATTTGAAAAATCTGGAATCTGAGGGAAAATAGCAAAAATCTGCAAAATAATCAAAATATTGAGAAAATCACCTTTAAAGTTGTCCAAATGAAGTTTTTAGCAACGCATATTACTAATTAAGTTTTGATATATTTATGGTAGGAGATTTACAAAATATCATCATGGAACATGATCTTTACTTAATTTCCTAATGATTTTTGACATAAAAGAAAAATCGATAATTTTGACACATACAAGGTATTGTTGGCTATTGCTACAAATATACACAAAAACAGTCATAAGTGTAAATTTCTCAAAATTGAGATTTATAGGTGAGGGTGCAAAAAAATCTAAATACTGAGAAAATCACCTTTAAAGTTGTCCAAATGAAGTTCTTAGCAATGCATATTACTAATTAAGTTTTGATATATTTATGGTAGGAGATTTACAAAATATCTTCATGGAACATGATCTTTACTTAATATCCTAATGATTTTTGGCATAAAAGAAAAACTGATCATTTTGACCTCTCTGATGTATTTTTGGCTATTGCCACAATTATACCCGTGCAACATAAGACTGGTTTTGTGGTCCAGGGTCACATATGTTACGTATTTTATGTGAATGTGGTTTGTTGTGTTTTCTTCAGATTGGTGATGAGATTGTGCGTATTAATGGCTACTCCATCTCGTCCTGCATTCATGAGGAGGTTATTAACCTCATCAAGACCAAGAAGACTGTGTCTCTAAAAGTCCGCCGTAAGATTTTACAGTCTTATATTGTTACATGCAACGCTGACTTTATTAATTAGAGCAAAAGTAATTGCCTCTAATTCTACTTTGGTTAATTAATTAAGCTCTCAGTTTCACTGATTCAATCACAGTTGAACTGTGATTGATTTAACAGTTGAGCAGTTCATGAGGCCATTTCTTCCGGCAGAGTATTCATTATTGTTAATGATTCATTATATATTGATGTTTTTTGTTATTTATTCCCATTGTGACTCTCTTCACAGATGTGGGAATGATTCCTGTCAAGAGGTAAATTGGTGTTATCATTCACTTGAATTACACAAAATTCTCCAATATGTGGAATAACCTTCCTTAATGCTATTGCTAAATTATGAATTTGTCATAATCAGCTCCTCTGAAGACAAACTGAAGTGGCAGTTTGTGGATCAGTTTGTGTCTGAATCAGGGGTAAGAGTTTAATCATATCGTCCTATTTTAAAGCTCAAGTTGTTATTATTTTTTTTATTTAGCCCTGCTTATTGTTTCATCTTAGGAGAAGAAGACTAGTGTGGCTGGTTTGACTTCAATTGGAGGTAAAGAAATCAAGGAAAAGAAAGTATTCCTTAGCTTGGTGGGCACCAAAGGCATGGGAATCAGGTAAGTAAGAGACTTGATTACTCTAACTATATACACTATAGCACACCTAATTAAAAAATTATGAATAAAATCGATTATTTTTTGGGATTATGCCCCCAAATTTTGAAATATGTCATGAAGTGCACCGCATAAACATATGTTTGTCTTTGCACTTAAATGCTGTTATGTTTCTTGGGTTTCTTAAAAGAGAAGTCCACTTCCAGAACAACAATTTACAGATAATGTACTCACCCCCTTCATGTCTTTCTTTTTTCAGTCGTAAAGAAATTATGTTTTTTGAGGAAAACATTTCAGGATTTTTCTCCATATAATGGACTGATATGGTGTCCCGATTCTGAACTTCCAAAATGCAGTTTAAATGTAGCTTCAAACGATCCCAAATGCAGTTGTTAACGATCCCAGCTGAGGAAGAAGGGTCTTATCTAGCGAAACGATTGGTTATTTTTATTAAAAAAATACAATTTGTATACCTTTTAATCTCAAATGCTTGTCTTGTCTTACTCTCCCTGAACTTTGTGTGTTCTAGCTCAAGACAGTTAGGGTATGTCAAAAAACTTTGACCATATTTTCTCCCTCAACTTCAAAATCTTATATTGCTGTTTTACCTTTTTTGTTAAGGGTGTTTGATCTTCTTTGCATGTTCACTTCTGCAGTGATGGATGATTTTGAAATTATATTTGAAGTTGAGGGAGAAAATATGGTTGGGGTTTTTTGACATACCCTAACTGTCTTGAGCCAGAATACACAGAGTTCAGGAAGAGCAAGACAAGACAAGCATTTGAGATTAAATTGTATTTTTTAAATAAAAATAACCGATCGTTTCGCTAGAAAAGATCATTCTTCCACGAGGGATCATTTACAACCGCATTTGGAATCGCTTGAAGCCGCACTTAAACTGCATTTTGGAAGTTTAAATGCATCATATCAGTCCATTTTATGGAGAAAAATCCTGAAATGTTTTCCTCAAAAAACACAATCTCTTTACGACTGAAGAAAGAAAGACATGAACATCTTGGATGACAAGGGGGTGAGTATATTATCTGTAAATTGTTGTTCTGGAAGTGGACTTCTCCTTTAACCAGCCTACTTTTTTGTTGAATGTTGAGACAAAGAAAGATTTCCTAAACATGTCTTTCGATTGTCCATTATAGCATATCGAGTGGACCAACACAGAAACCAGGCATCTATGTGAGCAACGTGAAGCCGGGTTCAGTTTCAGCTGAAGTGGGCTTACAGGTCATTTAATTTAATTCCGAAATTAAACTGCATTAATAGACCATTACTATTTGATTTTAGCGTACTAACACTCTACTGTGTGTGTTGGTGTGGCTTGTAGGTTGGCGACCAGATTGTGGAAGTCAATGGGGTGGATTTCACCAACCTGAGTCATCAAGAAGTGAGTAGGACCTTGCCCAAATGTCAACAATTAATTAAGAACCTCTTTGCATAGTTAACCGTTAACTGTGTTGCTAATGTGTGTGTTTTCAGGCAGTGCGAGTGTTAAAGAGCAGCAGGAGCCTAACCATCACTGTCCTCACTGGAGCTGTAAGTTCACTGAAAGCCCACTAATAGATTTCAGCCATCAGAACATTTCAAAGTTTCACCGCAATGCTTTTATCTCTCTCTGAGGGGCTGTGTGGAGAGAAAATCAATTTGCTTAGTATAAAGCTGCTGTAACTGACAGCTGTAGATGTTGGTGACTTTTTTCATTTAACTGTCACTATAGTTGGTAAATGTATGTGAATTAAGCTTTATTCATGACATATATAACATCCTGTGCTTCAAGCATGTGGTCTGTACAGTATCTAATAGACTGTATTTGTGCATATATATCTGCAAACGTACTGATTTGCCCACTGTATATTTCAGGGAAGCGAACTGTTTATGACGGATGAGGAGCGGCTGGCGGCTGAAGCTCGTCGTGAGCTTGAAAGACAAGAGCTAATGCATCAGAAGAGAGTGGCATTAGAGACCAACAAGATCATCAAAGAACAGCAGGAGAAAGAGCGCCAGTCAGTGAAAAAACACACACAACTGAACACTACACCAGCTAAGCTATTTAGACTATATTCTTTTACATGTAAACACCTGTAAAAGAACTTTTTCATGGGTCCTCTGAAATAAAACATTATTTTGTGATATAAATTTATTTATATAAGCACACATAAATCATAGCTACAGAACTTATCAGTGATCAAAAGTGGGCAAATTGGTATTGGAATGGCTAATGTTCAAATCAGACTATAGATTTATTAGACTGAAATTACCTTTACCTACTTTGTCATGTAAAACAGTCATGACTATAGACATAACAATGCACAAAACATCAAAGATCTACCAAAACAATCGCTTAACAGCAGACAAAACACAAATGTGACTGTGGACCACAAAACCAGTCATAAGGGTTAGTTTTTCGAAACTGAGATTTATACATCATCTGAAAGCTGAATAAATAAGCTTTCCATTGATGTACGGTTTGTTAGAAGGAGACAAAAGTTGTCAGAGATAAACTATTTGAAATCTGGAATCTTAGAGTGCAAAAAAATCTAAATATTGAGAAAATTGCACTTTAAAGTTGTCCAAATGAAGTTCTTAGAAATGCATATAGTAGTCAACATTTGAAGTAAATCAAAACCTTTCATCAAAGTTGTTCTAAAACCAAAACAATACACCATTCTTGTCTTAGGACAAGACTTTTTTAATCCACTTCAAATGTTGACTGCTGTATTACCGATCAAAAATTAAGTTTTGATATATTTACGGTAGGAAATTTACAAAATACCTTCATGGAACAAGATCTTTACTTTTTGACATAAAAGAGTTTTTTTTTCTATTTGCGTTTATTTTTTGGCTATTGCTACAAATGTACACATGCTACTTAAGCCTGGTGTTGTGCTCCATGGTCACAACTGTTTGTGATACAGTAAAATTAAGTAAATGCATTAAACTCTACTTTACAATACATTTATGCAGTTTTTCTTGAACTGTACCTTTTATTATAAAAATATAGGTACTGTTCTTTTGTGGTTAAAACAAAAATGAGAATGCAGACATCTTTACATTATATGATATGCCTAAATGTGCCTAAATAACTACTTTTGTAAATAAATACTATTATAATTATGCTATAATATATAACATGTTTGAGCTGTATTAATATATTGATAATAAATTAATCTCTTTGTCTTTGTTTGATGGCCGCTGATGAAAAATGTAATTCCTTCAGTAACTCTGCATTAAAAAGTTACCAATTTCATTGTTTTATATGTGCAATATTTTGCAGGAGAAAGATGGAGATATCACAGAAGACTGCAGAGGAAGAAGAACGTTATCACAAAGAGATGGAGAGGTGACACTTGCGTAATATAGCCAGGCAAAAACATATTCAAAGTAAAAAGACCCCGGAAGGCAGAGCAGAGTAAATTGATATTGATGAAAGCAGTGATGTGAGGGATGGACACAACTTTTTTTTCCTGTGGAAACGTGTTCAATTTAATCTATTTGCGTCATGTGTTTGTCAGAATTGAAGCCGCGGAAAAGAAGCACCACAAAGAGTGGGAAGAAGATTGGGGCTCCAAAGAAAAATCCAAATCTCCTTCCCCAGCTCCTTCTCCCTCACCTCCACCACCTGCACGTAACACACCTTCACCCAAACCTAAAACCTCCAGTAAGTTGACAATGCCTACAAAACCCCTCCAGTGCATGAACTTTGAATCCCTCAGTAGAACTACACTATTCTCCTAAGATCAAATAACTGTTACCATTTCCCAAAAGGTGAAGCACTTTGCATTGATGTTACTCCTTTCTCCTCTGCATGAACAGATGTGCATTTGTGTTGGAATGCATCATCTCTTTGTGTGATCTTTGCCTTTCTGTCTGATCTTTTGCCTTTTTGTTGTGCCGTGTCTATCAATTCCTGGTTCCATCAGGTGCTGACTCATCTGAAGAAGAGACAGAAGAAGTAAGTGAAGAATTCGGATGGCATTACAGACAAAAAGACTCTCTTCGACAAACTTAATCTATTTCAAGACACTTCAAGTGCATGTAGACTATCTTTTTTGATATTTTGTTTGGTTGGATCTTTTGGTAGCTTTCAGCTAGATGAATCTGCAGAATACACCATATCATGGTCGAGTTTTTGCTTTGGACATAATATATCATTCTTGCTCTCTTAGCATTCGGTTGGTTCTACCGTTATGAAGGAAAGTTGCCTACACTCAAAAAGGTACATTGTGTGTGCAAGCATGTTGTGCAGGTTTGGTGTGCTACAACTATGGAATATGGTGTTCATTTTGGAGATATGCCAGAATTTATGGTTTGCATGATAGTTGGGTTGACCTTGGTGAAAAGTCCACCAGGTGTTCTCAAATCATTTTGGATATTTAGAAAGGAAAAGACACCAAAAAGAAGAAGAAGATGTCCAAGACGGACACTCTCACAGCTGAGAAAAAGAACAAGAAAGAGATGGAGTTTGAGCTGAAACTTGCAAAGGAGAAGGAAGAAATACTTGAGCGGGAGAAGCAGATGAAAATCAGCAGACTTCTGCAAGAGGTATCAGACTTTTTACAGTGAGGTTACAGTAGGGTTTTCTGACTCAAATTGTACTCCTTGTTTTTGTTTAATTGTGTGTAATTGATACAGTCCCTTTGACCTCAGTTGACCTTTATTGGTTGAATGTACCCATACCCTGTTGAGAAAAAAAACAGCATATGCTGGTTAGATATGTTTTGAAGCATGGCAGCTGGTTTGAAGATGGTTCTTATTTTGTCATGAGCTGGTTTAAGCTAGTCCTGCACTGGTTATAAGCTGGTTATGAGCTGGTCCTAAGCAGGAGCTAACTGCTTAGGACAAGGATAGGCAACATCAGTCCGGGAGTGCAGATGTCCTTTAGAGTTTAGCTCCAACCCTGTAAAAACGCCCTCACCTGTCTGTAGCCCTAGTAATTCAGAAGACCTTGATTAGCTGGTTGAGGTGTGTTTGATTAGGGTTGGAGCTAAACTCTGCAGGACAGCAGCACTCCTGGACCGACGTTGCCTATCCCTGGCTTAGGACCAGCACCTGACCAGCTTAAACCAGCTCAAAACCAGCTCAGGACCAGCTTAAACCACACCATGACCAACTAAGGACCATCTTAAACGAGCTCAAACCAGCTACCGTGCTTCAAAAACATACCTAACCTGCATATGCTGGTTCTTTTCAACAGGGTGTGAACAGTTGTACCCTTTCCAGTTGGCATTTCAACAAGTTCTCATTGCTATATCAGAGTTTCCATGTTTGGGTGTGGCTTTACTAATTCAATCAGGTGTCAGAAACTGAGAGGGAAGATCTGGAAGAGTCAGAGAAGGTGCAGCATTGGGTGGAGAGGCTCTGTCAAACCAGACTAGAGCAAATATCCTCAGTCGAAAATGATTCTCCAGAGGTAAAATCTGTCAAGTTCCTATCCAGTATCTTGATGTGTGTTGGTCTTCTAGTCCATACTTTGTTCATTTAGAGTTCTAAGCAATTAAAATGTACCTTTAGATGTCTCCAACCCGTTCCCCTACATCCACTGGTCCCACCAATCGAAGGTTCCCTGGAGGCTTGACCTTAGCCACTACTGACCTTGATGACATCAACTTAGATGATGTGGACCAGAGTCTAAGGCAACCTTTGAAAAGACTAGCCCCAACTCCACCTACATCCAATCAAGCTCCCCCTCCTTTACCACTCCCTCCACCCTCACCCCGACTTTACCACACATCCAGCCATCGCCCTCCATCTCCAAGAACACAGCTCCCAATGCAACCCAGTCCCAGACCAGCCCCTCAACGCCCACCTTCTCCACCAGCCTCAAGGGTACCCCCTTCTTCAATAGGTCGTAGCCGGCCACCCCCTGCCACCCCACTATTCTCCTCCAGGGGTCTGTCCTCATCTCAGCCACCTCCCCCGCCA
>JAHKKF010469519.1:0-12468 GCA_019740295.1 Labeo calbasu | reverse complement strand
TTTTTACAACGTCTCCTTCCAACGTTTTAAAAACGTTATAAAAACGTTTTTGCAACGTTGTGAAAAAACGTATTTATAACGTTTAAAAAACCCGACATATGTCGTATTAAATACGTAGGAAAAAAACGTTATTACAACCTTTTTACAACGTGAAAAAACGTTTTTATAACGTTGTTGTGTTTGCTGGGTATTGAGTTTAGTCTTTATCATCTTAATCCATTATGCCACATTATGACACGTTTTGTGAAGGAAAACACTATATAGCCTACATATACATTATATTAATAAACTGTATATCGAATTTGATCTTTTAATTGCATCTTAATACATTAAGCCATATTAAGTGTTAATCTACGGGAGGAAAATGATTAACCAGAGACTTCATATTCATATTCGTTCATATTCTGCTTCATATTCATATTCGTTCATATTCTGCTGTTCTGTGGCCACGGGTTTGCGGGTCTTGATTTTATCTCCTACAGATGACTTGCAGGACCCTGTACGTTATGCTATTAAATTAGTTTTGATCGTTTAATGACCACAGCGTCTTGTCTCCAAAGAATTTGCCAAACTAGTTTACGTATTTCCAGAAGAACACGCTTGTTAAATATACGTTAATGTAAATGAACTTACAGAGACGCTCACAAAACGGCGATGATTTCCTTCAGAAATGAACTTCCACAAAATGTCCGTAGAGAAATTGTACTTTCACTTTCGACATTGACTCATATTGAATCCTATAACGCTGTTTGTTTCCAATAGGAGGCGCTGTGAATCCGTCAAAAAAGAGTGATCCAACATTCCAGCAGAGACGTGTAAGAATCTCATTCATGGTTACAGGAAGCCATTGACGTCGGTTATTTTTTTCCAAAGGGGCTGCTACCAAATATCAAGTTCACGGCTCCAATAATTTCATCCAGTGCATTTTTTGGATTCTGTGTGGAATTGTAATCTTCTCTTTTGTGTGTGTGTGTGTGTGTGTGTGTGTGTTGTTCCAATGCAAACAACTAAATAAATAAATAAATAAATAAATAAATAAATAAACGTGAGAACCAAAACATTTGCAACTGCAACAGTTTTCTGAGAGAATTGCAAGGGTGCCGATATTTTTGGCCATGACTGTATATATTACTCTAATTAATGGACTAGCCTAAATAAATACTACATAGTGTTTCATTGAGGAATAAATCATTCACATAGTTTCATTTGTAAATGAAAACCTGCTCATTTAACGTCACACATGGGCATAAATACAAAGTCAAAACTTTATTGGCATAATTGTCAGGCGTTTACAGTATTTGCGAAATATACGTTAGCAAATACTAGCAGATACAGAACGTTAATTAGATAAAGCGATACACAACAATTATAAAAATACAGCCCTAACCAGTTATTATGTAGTTTCTTATTATTATTTTTGGGCTATTGTTATTTTAATAATTGGTTATTGGGCTATATTTTTGTAAACGCCTGATAATTATGCCAATAAAGTTTTGACTGTGTGAGACCATAATGAGTTTTCATTTACAGATGAAACTACGTGAAGGATTCATTCCTCAATGAAACACTATAGTATTTATATAGGCTAGTCAATTAATTAGGCAAGATAAAATAAAATATATGTTAAATTCAACCTTCACACGACATTACGGTAAAAATCCCAGTCATATAGCACTTTAGGCTATCATTTACATTCAGAACTTAAGTAAAGAGATCGAAACGAAGGGGAAAAACGAATATAAAAATATAACCAATAATAATATAACTAATAATCATAAAAGTAATAATACAGAAAAAAGGGGATCAGTTAATGAGTTTACAAGACTGTGGGAGGGATAAAAATGTTTTCGTGTAGACCTATTTAATTTGATTACTTAATTATTCACCATAAACTTCAAATGCTGTCTACATTGGGCGTTTTCAGCATTCGCGTAGACAGCATCGCCCATAGGGTTAATATAATCCATTTTTAATGTATTCATTTCTATAATAATTAATATAATAATTTCTTAATTAAAATAAAATATTAATAATCTCTGATAACCCGGTGTTACTACGGTCACGCAGGTTTGTTTACGCATTAAACTCGTGGCCACGAGCATAGCATCCCGAGGCCAAGATAATATGACGTTCACACGAGTTTTTATGTCGTGGCCACGACAAAATGATGTCCCCTCCTGCTCACCTAACACATTATTAAAATAATAAAAAACAACCATTTGAAAAACGCAACAACCAAAGACTTTGCACAGCAATGTTAGAATCACCCATATAAATACATACATTTAACCTATTGCATTTTCACTGGCGATCTAAATTTAGCCTTGTTCTCGTTTAGATGTCAGATATGGCAAGCCGTTCAGGAATAAATCATGTGTATTGTGTGAATATGGATTGGTTCACTGGTTGAATGTATGGTTTAATCACAAACACATTCGTTCATAATACCTTGATATAACCAGACATGTATTGGTTTAGATACATCGGTCTGATCACATGCACATGGTTCGTTCAAGGAAACATTGTGCTTCTCAATAATGCAATGGTTTCCTCAACTATGTGTTGGTTGAGATAAATCGGTTTCCTCAAGTATACATTGGTTTGTATGTATATTGTTTTCTTCAAGTATATTATGGTTTAGATACATTGGTTAGCTCAGGTATACATTGGTTTGTTCAGCTGTATATTGGTTTAGATACATTGGTTTACTTAAGCTTATATTGTTTTTTTCAATTACATATTGGCTTAGATATATCGGTTTCCTCAACTGTGTATTGGTTGTTATATATTGGTTTATTCAAGTATACATTGGTCTGTATATATTGGTTTCTTCAAGAATATATTGGTTTGTGTATTTATATATTGGTTTATTCAAGTATATATTGGTTTAGATGTACTGGTTTTCTCAACTATGTATTGGTTAGTATATATTGGTTTGTTCAAGTATATATTGGTGTAGATACATCGGTTTTCTCAACTATGTATTGGTCTGTTATGTATTGGTTTGTTGAAACACATTGGTTACAGCACACGTACGTTGGGCCGATGTGGACCCGATTTACAAAATTCCATCGGCGCAATGTTGCTAATCGGGAATATGTGATCTGATAGCATCTGATAGGAAATGCTTACTGGCCAGTGTTTGGACGATGCAGCTGTAAATACCAACTATATAATAAAATAATGCACACCACTCTTGATAACAGTTTCAAATTTATTAATGTTTTCAATTAACACATGAAATATACAAATACATTTACCAAATGCTTTTATCAAAAGTGACACGATAAGCATTCAACTCAATTCACAATTGTTTATACTCTTTCAAAAATTAACCATTTTAACCATGTTCAGTTTAACTATCACTGTTGCAGTAAACCCATTGTAAGTACAAAAATAACTATTACTGCAGTACAACCATAGTAATTTACCATAATTTAAAAAAAAACTATAGTTACCATAGTCAAGGTTACAACAGTTTTACTGTAGTATTACTACAATATAACTAGAGTTTTACTAGAGTAGAGATTACTACACTTACGAATGCTACAGTTCTACTATAGTAAAACCATGATTAACTGTTGTATAAGTGTAAGCACCTTTCAAAATACTTATTTCAAAGTAGGTTTACAGGAAATGCATGTTTTCAAGGTTACAATTTTAAAATATCCTTTAATGAGCCAAAAGTGACTGAGACTCACTGGGGAAGATCATCTTCTGGCAACAAAATAATGTCCATATGACAGCAGATACAAGTCATAAAACAAGTCATGTGTTCAGTACTCGTAATTATCTATTTTTATTGCCATGTGAGAATCTAAGACTATCTTCATGGCAAAAACTATATAGTCATATATAATAATATGATAATAATGCACACACAAAATAAAAAACGAGCAAACAATAATTACAGTAGTTAAAATGTTTTAAATTATATGATACAAATTCTAAAATATTTTCTGATAAAATCTTACTAAAGTCTCTAGTCAAGTGTTCAGTTATCCTTCAACATTATTAAAGGGTAAGTTCAACAATTTTCAACCCACTTTGTATTTATTACAATGTTCGTAATAGGTACACATAACTCAGAAAAGAGTAAATATTGTTAATTTACAGATATTAGAAACATTGCGATAATACAAAGATGGTTGTATGTATCTGCCATCATCTGAAGTCTTCACATGAGAGACTGGATCCAAACTGGAACTGGCGTAATCTCTAGTAACCTGATGGGAATCCTAAGATAGAAACAGGAAATAAAAAAGACAAAGTTTAGCATAGCAGCTGTTCATATTATTTTAGACAAAAGATTTCATCACATATAAACGTAGTACATGGTTATATGTGTTATGTGTATACCTGGCTAAAATGGCTATTTTAATCTACTTTAAACTAAAAGATAGAGCCTGAGCTCCAAACATTATCAGGAAGGTTATTTCAAAGTTAAGGAATAAAACATTAAAAAAGCTCTACGTCCTTTGATATATCCTTGCTATTATCAATAGTCCAGAGTTCTGTGACCTCATTAAGCATCATAGCTGCTGTTGTCCTTATTTCTGCTTATTTTGATAATATCTGGTTTAATCAGAATTTTTATATATCCCCTGATTAACATATTATATGTCCTCAATATCACACAGTGACTATCCACCTTATTTTTCCCGTAAGAGTGGGTGCAGCCATTTGTACATTTTTTGTGTCTGGCTTCCGGTCTCATCCACTTCCAGCTATCTTTAGCTGCACAAAAAGTTTGTTTTGCTGCTTGATATTGCAAACTGGTGTGTCTTACTATATTATTTTAATGTATTGTCTTAATTATGAACACACTGGTTTGTAGTGCAAACAGTTTTACCGTTCACTGCACTTTGATATTCTTCTCGTTATTTCCTTATGGCGGATTATGAACCGGACGTCTAACACATTACCAGAAAACTGAAAAATAAGGTGGACAGAATGGACTACATATGCTACAGGATCATTTAGCAAATGAAAATTCTGTCATTAACTACTCACTCACATGTTGCTCCAAACCTGACCTTTGTTCATCTTTAGAACACCAATTAAGATATTTTTGATGAAATCTGAGAGCTTTCTGACCCTGTGTAGACAGCAAGGATCCTACCACGATCAAGGCACAGACACAGAAAGGATATCATTAAAATAGTCTTTATCGTTGGTAGGAGTGTTCATAACCAACGCTTTGAAAGACTTTGGGCTGAACTGAACAGAGCTCTGACTTATCACTACAAAGATCTGTTTCAGTTTTTGGAGCAACATTCACTACTTGATTCCACTTCTGCTGTAGATATCCATGCTTTGCATTACGTATATCTACCAAAAATAAACAAAGCAGTGAATGAGTTTGTCAGTGGAATCACCATGCACTCAGAACACAGCGAAACTGGACACCACTTCAGCTGTGGACATCTGGTGTCTTGCATCACACTGGATGTTCATGTTACAACCCACTGAATGACTATGAGGAAGAGACTATCTTGGAGGAGACTTTCTCCAATTCCAGTCCATATGATCACAGATCTTACAGTGCACTAACACTGACAGACGACCAGGAAACCTACTTAAGGCGGAGGGTTGATCCGATGGAAGACGATGGCAACTATGGTATTGAGCAGTACATCTTGGTAAAATCAACCTTGCTAATGTTGTTAAATGCTGTTGGCTAAATGTGAAGTGAAAAGGAAATTCTTCAGTTTCATGACTTGGTACCTATCGGCCACCAAAAACGACAGTTTCAAATGCTGCTGAACATTTGCTTTAATGAACAATGTAATGTTTGTATTGACAATGCAAAAAATGTAAATACATTTTTCAACAGATTGTGTTCAAAACTTGCAATCAGCCTTAATATCATAACTGGTAACAAGATGAATGCAAACACTGGGAAATACGGGTCTTACAGACTGTCCAATTGTAAACAGAAAATAAAACTTTTACTTTAACCTTAATATCTGTGGTTTTAAAATAAAAAAAAAAACAACACTAAAAAATTGGTGTTGTACTATTTGAAAGTCAAAATGTTTGTCTTAAACATCTATGAGATGTTTTAACTGTAAGCATGCACTAAAGAAGAAAAAAAATGCATGTCTCAATGTGTAAAATACAAAACCAAAATTATGGGTGTGGGATCATCCTGAAATTCCAAATGGTTTCTTAAAGGTCGAACACATATATGAGATGTTTTAACTGGAAGCATTCCACTAAGGGGAAAAAAAACAAAAAAACATGTGTCTCAATGTGTAAAACACAAAAACAAAATTATGGGCGTGGGATCATCCTGAAATTCCAATTTTTTTTTTAAACCATTTTGGTGAGATTGTACACCAACTATTTGAAGATGAAGAATATGTGGGGTCACATAATGCAAAACAAGCAAAGGCTTCATTCAGGCAAAACCAAAACCAGGGGAATTCCTGATACCAAAACACATTTTCTCACAGAATGACTCGTAGGTTTTAGGGAATGTAGGGAGTCGTATTATATTGTCACAGCTGCTTGCCAATGGAAGGGTACAATCTTGGTTGTCCTCAAGAAAGGCAATGGATGGTTCGGGGTTGAATCCAAGGGCTGGAACAAAATTTGTTCCAGTAGAGAACACCAGAATATCCTCTAGCGACACACATCCCATTGACACTGTTAAGGTAATGCACAATCTCTCAATAATATATACTGTATATTGTTTAATGTAGAACTTTGAGCTAAATATAATAGTATATTATACACTGGCAGTCTTGTAAGAAATCTCTCCAGCAGCCTACTGTTCTGCATTCCACGTCGTGCCGATTGCTGCCTGGTTCAGAGAGTGTGATTTTGAACAGTTCCTCCATAAATTCTGCTGTCAGGGGTTGGTCTCTCTTAACAAACAGTGGTGCCATTTGTTTAAGATGTTCTCTCAATGCATTCAGGATTCCAAGTGCTTTGAGCCCTTCTGCAAAGCTAAGTATAAACATTTTTTTAGATCAAATAAAAAACAAAAAGCACAAAGGATTAATGTAGCACAAAAAAGCTAAATTACATAAAACAAAAATTGTAATATATATGTTAATATTTTAATAAAATTTGTAATATTAGTATAGTACCGTCACTGCAAGTCAGTCAAGACAATATTAAACAGACAATTTTCTGTTACTTTGTGTTAACCACTCAAAGACATTTCATCTGAAACAACTCCAAACTGAATTAAAAAAAAAAATAATAATAAAATAAATAATAATAATAATAATAATAATAATAATAAACTACTGTTCACTACTTAATCAAATAAAATACATTAATTATGAATATTTATGTCCCACTGTGTTACATGTCAGACTTTGTCTAATCTTGTTACATTCTGAAAACCATCAGCTGTCAAATTCTACACCTTCTGAACTGTTCTGGCCTGGAAAAGTTTACCTCAAACTTCTTACCTGTCGTAAGCTGCCCTAGTTCGCTGCAAAACATACCACTTTGCTAGCTCCTCAGCTACCTGCTTGCAATTTCTCAAGTTTATAGCCCTGCAACATCCAGCCATGGACATAACACCTTGGGCCTTACCCACACTGTCACGCAACTGGGCTTCGGAATCAGCATTCAGAATCTGATATAGGACAAAAAAAGGTTTATATAAGGCTTGTTAGATCCAAAACATATATTTCTTATAAAATTACATTTACAAGTTATTTATATATATTTTTTTTTTAAAGTTGCACCAAGCAAGTTTTGGATAACTGAAACAGTTCAGACACACTAATAAATAATTTATCTTTTCACATTAACATTAGGAGGAAAAAAAGGTCATATTAAAGGGGTCATGTATCCAGGAATTAAATTGTCAGTGATCTTTTCACAAACTTTTCAGGACACTGTATTTTGAAGATTTTTGCAAAATCCAAACAAGTTTTACTGCTGTTTATAGGAAGGCATTTAAATGTTTTTCATGTTTGTTCAATAAATCATAAACCATTATTGCACATGTACCTGTGAAACAGCCTTTTTAGACAGGAACAGTTTACAAGCAGTAGATAACAAATGTAATTTTCTCTGATGTCCTGCGTGAACATAGTCCTGCTGCAGGGAGGCACGAGGACTGCAGATGTGAATAGAGCAATGAATGGCAATGTCCATAATGTAAGACACCTAAAGTCACACCCATACGAAGCCAGAACTTTCCCTATCCAATCTTTTTTTTCCCCCCTCATCTCAAGAAATATCTGCATGCACACAGAACCACTAAAACAGACAAAAAATTGTCAGACAATTTTCTTTGCTACTCTCAAATAAACTTTAAAAGGAAACTGCTAAAAGGAGTTATTTTCTACTTAATTTACAAATTAAAGACCATTTTCTAACTTAATTTGGGTCCTATATGACATCAGATGATGACGGTTTTTAAACGTACAAATCCTACAATGAATGCACAACAAAGAGACACACAGAGATATATATATATATATATACACACATACATAATACATATGTGTATATATATATATTATACACACACACACGATACATCATATATTAGCGATAATATCACAATTTTGATGTAAAATTTGAAAACACCGTGAATATCGAATAATTCAAATACTTTCCCAAAAATAATGCGGCGAACGTCCAATATTACGTATTACCCCACAAGAGACGAGAGTTCAAATTCCCTGCGTCAGAGCTTTAATGTTACATGGATACATTTTCTCAAATATCCAATTGTGTGTGCAAGGAGTGGTATACATACATATATACATATATGATGCAATCTGAGAGTTTTGTTGCATGTTACAGAGCTTGAAAATTTGTCTGTGACACCACCATATTACAGAAAAACCATGAAGTGATGTCAATATAAAGCTAAAGACCCTGATCAGCCAGTTTAACTGCACCTTTGCTTTTACAATACATAAAAAGGTTATTTCATTATACAAAGCGATTGGAGTCATATGGTGGTACTCACCTCTGTAATCTGCGATCTTATTTCATCATCTGCAACATCATTCACTGACACACGTACAGTCTCTGGACCATGAATCAGTGCATCAACACACAGTTGTGACATGAAGTGTGGGGGGGTCAACTGCCCTGCCCTCATAAAGCTGCCAATTATTCAGAGCTGTAAAAATAATAGAGACATGAAAATTAAAAAAGAAATAAATAATACAATTATTGAATCAAATGAAATAATTCAGTGACATTTTCCATCATTACCAGCCAGGTTGCATGATAACAATTTCTCATCCTTTACACCCTCGAACATTCCACTGTAGTCGAAAATGTGCTCAAGAACAAGTCTAAAGAATTCTCTTTTCAGACCCCCTTGGTCAATTGCACCTTCGGGAATGCCAACATCATCTGTAAATTTAACGACAATGGTCTTTGAAGTCAGTTCCTTCCCACACACTCTTCCTTGTGATGTTAAATCTGATCCAGTCACTTGAAATGCCATTCCCGAGGGGTAACAAGATTTCCTTCAAAGTCAGTTCATCATCTCTAAATAAAATGAGAATGCACCATTTAAGTATATAGACTGCATTGCATCACATGGTAGATAACACTGTTGAACACAAATAAATAAATATGAGGTTTTATGATAGATTATTTTCACAATTTTGTTTTTAACTTTTAGTGTGCAACTTCATTTATTCTGTCTATACAGCACAATTACCATTTACTCACTCTGTGTGCAGTGACTGAGTCACATCTAAGAAAGATCTTGCAATTGCCTCATTCAAATCCGCATCTTCAGAATCTGTATCTAGCAAAAAGAGGGGAAAAAAAGGTTCAGTTAAGACAGAACCATAGTTTCTAGGAAAAATGTTTTCACTGAGGGTAATGAAATTAAGCAATTCAGTGCATTTAAAGAATATTATCTTTGCTCACAAGGTCCCACTCAAACATACATTTAAAAGCACAGGCTTCATCTTCATATAAATCTTTTATTTAAAATGGTATTAACAGCAAACCATTTAAACTTCCTGGAGTATGAGTCCTAAAGTATCATTGTCTCAAAGAGGTAGATGGTTCACCCAAAAATTAAAATGATGTCATCATTTACTCACCCTCAAGTTGATCTAAAACTGTCTATATTTCTTTGTTCTGTTGGAACAAAGAACAAAGAAAATATCTGTTGGAACAAAGAAATATATATATGTTTTGTTGTCCAAAAAGGAAAATTTTTGGAAGGATGTTTGTAACCAATCAGATCTGGCCCCCCATTGACTGACATAGTTAAAAAAACAAAAAATAAAAACACTATGGTAGTCAATAGGGGGCCAGATCTGCTTGGTTACAAACATCCTTCCAAATATCTTTCTCTGTGTACTGCAAAACAATTATTCAGTTGTAGAACACCTTGAGTGCGAGTAAATGACAATTTTCATTTTTGGGTGAACTTTCCTTTTAATGTTCAAAACAGGACTGTCAAACAATTATGAACAGTGCATTTAAAGTGTATGTATGAGCATTTTTAAGATGGTTAAAGCAGGACACAGGAAGGGAGAAGAAACCTGACTGTGCAACAGGGGAATCTATGACTCTGTATAAAAGACGCCTGTCAGACATACCAAGATCTGAGCCACCATTGTCTATCGAGTGATATAGTAAACAGAGGCCTAACTAAAGCTGACAAAGTACATAAATAAAATCCATGTCAATTCAGAATGTACAATGTACAGTACACAGTGTTTTGTGTCACCAGCAGCATGTGCTTTGTGACAAAGTACATGCTGAAAATGACAAAGCATATCAATCCAGTGTTACACTGTATATTCTTTTACTGCACTTTTAGAGCACATTTTTGACAGATGTTAGAGACATTAAGAAATTATTTTAATGTCAATATAGTTAGACAATGTTGCTTAATTTCCTAAAGTGACTGTTTTACTGTTACCATTTATTCAACATCTTCAAGGTAAAAAAACATGTATCCTGCATTGTTTGCTACTGAATTCATTTCGGTTCAGTGACGGCAAGTAGAAGGCGAGAAAAGAGAGTGTGAAGGGCCTTCAGGTTTTTTTTTTCTTTTCTTTTTTTTTTTACTTACCCTAGCCAAAATTAAACCACCCTGTAAGGCTGGTGTGTGCAATACTGATCCAGGAGGGACAACTCCAGTTAAACACACCTAAACCAGCTAATCAAGGTCCTACCAGGCACACTACACTTCCAGGCAGGTAAAGCAAGCTGAAGTTGTGTTAAAGCAAGCTGAACTCTGCAGGACAGTGGCCCTCCAGGAGCAGGTCTGGACACCCCTGGCTGACTGGAACACAGATTGGGCTGGTAACAAGGTGAAAGAAATTAAACGGAAGTGTCAGAATTGAAAGACTATGCACTGAACAGGAAGACACAAAACAAACAGAGCAGCATGACACACAAGGGTCAGAATCCCATTTCCACAGACAAGAGGAGTAGAATCTCAGAAGTGACCGGACAGATCAGACAGAAAAAAAACATTGTGCTTTGGAGATGAAACAAAATGAAACTACATGTCACAATGGTGCCAGAAGCCAGTGTTCTGAATTGGTGAGCACCCTGATCAATGGCATCATAACAGGACTTGAATTAATTAGATTGTGTTTCACCCACCTGTATTCATTGTCACTTGCTTCAAGTGAAGGCTCCAACATTGCTAAAGATGACACTCCTGCAGCTCGTGAAGACACAGCTCGAGCCTCTGTGGTGAAATTTGACACAGAACTAGTGCCTAATGCTGGAGAAGACACTGGACGAATCTCTGCTGTTGCACACCTATATTATGGGGTGGAGAAGACAATATTATTACATACATAATTTAACTTAAAGACACAGGTGTAATCACAGGGCTCCCACAGTCATGGAAAACCTGTAAATATCAGGTCATTTTAAAATAGTGTTTAAAATTCATCAAAATGTTAACCCTAGAGTGCATGAACCAGACAACCTACATGAATGCCTGTCTGTGCATAGAAAAGAAATGTAAAAGTTACTGAAACTACTGATCAAAGACATTAGACAGTTTACCCTTGATGATGGCATTTGTGAATCTTCGGAAGGGCTATCTAGTTCTTCTTCGGAAACATCTGTCTAAAATGAATCAGGACATTGTAAGAAAATGATAATCACATGAAAGACAGTCATGCATGATACATTTTTTCATTATTATACACCCCAAAAACACTGCATCATTACTTACTGTTCGGTCCAATTCAAGAAGTTGTCTCTCTGGTCGAACATAAACAGTTCTTTGAGTGAAGATCCTTTTTATTATGCGACCACTTAGTGACTGATTGGGAGCAAGTCTTGGGTGTACCAGTCTGTTGTGGCACCCCATCAATATTTCAATGCTGTTTGTGGTTTAAAAAAAAATAATAATTTAATAATAATAATAATAATAATAATGATGATGTCACGAATCTGGTTGGTGCTCTGTGGACCGCTCACCACCAGATGTCACTTTCACCCCATCATTACACACAGACTGTTGTTCTACACCCCTGGACT